>JAWQRP010001018.1:0-21757 GCA_033557875.1 Quadriops clusia | reverse complement strand
TAAGATTTACGTTCCCCAAATTTCATCTCGAGAAATTAGCAAACCGAAATTTGAAGGGTCATCGAAACATGACAGTCCGCCAAAATATGAAACGACTGCGAGAGGCGCAAAAGTGGATAAAACACAACGATTGGAGGAGTTAACTAATAAAACTGATTCACAGAAATTAGACTCCTTGCAAAAACAGGATCCTTTGAATAAACCTAACGTTTTGTCCAAATCAGAACTTGTAAGTAAATCAGAAGTTTTTCAAAAATCTGATTTGCAGAAACCAGAAGGTTCACGAGAAGCAGATTTGCTAAGAACAGATTTGCAAAAAGCAAATTTGCAAAAATCAGATTTGCAAAAGTCGGATTTGGAAAGGTCAGATTTGCAAAAGTCAGATTTGCGAAAGTCAGATTCGCAAAAGTCAGATTTGCGAAAGTCAGATTTGCAAAAGTCGGATTTGCAAAAGTCAGATTTGCAAAAGTCAGATTTGCAGAAGTCAGATTTGCAAAAGTCAGATTTGCAGAAGTCAGATTTGCAAAAGTCAGATTTGCGAAAGTCAACGTTGCAAAAATCAGATTTGCATAAATTAGATTTGCACAAACCAGAATTGCAAATACCAGATTTGCACAAACGAGATTTACAAAAATCTGATGTTCCCCAAAATGTTGATGCTCAAAACCTGGATACCACTATTAGTTCAGATAAAAGAATGGAAGAAAGTAAATCTGTAAGTTTGGATACAACAGAAAACTCAACATCTGTAAGCAGTCAAAGGCAATATGAGCAAATGCAAGGCTCAAATGATGCACAAAACATCAATGACTCGCAAAGAATTGATCTTTTGCAAAAAGTTGATAGTACGTTAAAATCTGATGGTTCGCAAAAAGTTGATGTTTCGCAGAAAATTGACAATTCACAAAAAATTGATAATTATCAAAAAATTGATAATTCACACAAAATTGATAATATACAAAAATTTGATAATCCTCAGAAAATTGATAATCCTCAACGGTTTGATAATTCTCAAAGGTTTGATAATTTACAGAAAATTGATAACTCACAGAACATTGATAATTCACAGAAAATTGATAATTCACAGAAAATTGATAATTCACAGAAAATTGATAATTCACAGAAAATTGATAATTCACAGAGAATTGATAACTCGCAGAAAATTGATAATTCACAGAAAATTGATAATTCACAGAAAATTGATAATTCACAGAAAATTGATAATTCACAGAAAATTGATAATTCACAGAAAATTGATAATTCACAGAGAATTGATAACTCGCAGAAAATTGATAATTCACAGAAACTTGATAGTTCACAAAAAGATGGTAACTCCCCAAAGGTTGGTAGTCCACAGAAATACTCAAATTCACAACAATACGACAATGCCCAAAGGTTTACCGATTGTCAGAAGTTCGAAGCTTCTCAAATTTGCCCGAATTTGGAAGTCAGTCAAAAAGCAAACACTGTTCAAAAATCAGATATTGTCCCAAAGAATGACGGAGCGCAAAAGTACGAACCTTCACAAAGAAGTGATGCTCAACAAAAGAGTTCTGAAGTGCTGCATAAACCAGAGGGCCATCAAAGGTTAGAAAGTTGCCAGAGGTCTGACAGTCAAGGAAACTTTGAAAGGCATCCGGATCCAAATTTACCGAAATATGATAATTCTGTGAGGTATGATGGTGGTACTCAGAGGTACGATTCTGGAGCTAAATACGATAACACACCTAAATATGATAATGTGCCTAAATATGATAACGTTCCTAAATATGACACAACTAAATATGATGTATCTAAGTATGATGCATCTAAATTTGATACACCTAAATATGATGCAATAAAATATGATCCATCAAAGTATGATGCTTCAAAATATGAACCATCTGAATACGATGCATCAAAATATGATGCAATGAAATATGAAGCTCAGAAGTATGAAGCCCAGAAATATGAAGCCCAAAAATACGAAGCTCAGAAATATGAAGCCCAGAAATACGATGCCCAGAAATTTGAAGCCCAGAAATTTGAAGCCCAGAAATACGAAGCACAGAAATATGAAGCTCAGAAATACGAAGCACAGAAATATGAAGCTCAGAAATACGAAGCTCAGAAATACGAAGCTCAGAAATATGAAGCTCAGAAATACGAAGCTCAGAAATATGAAGCCCAGAAATATGAAGCACAGAAATATGATGCTCAGAAATATGACGGTCAGAAATATGAAGCCCAGAAATATGACCCACAGAAATTTGAAGCACAGAAGTTTGACGTTCAAAAATATGAAGCACAGAAGTACGACATTTCACAAAAAAGCGAAAGTTCCCAGAGGATGCAGCAGATGGTACCAGCGGGACCGACAGAACAAAGAAATCATTACGAAAAGAAACCAAGGGATGAGACGAAACACAATGACAAAGAAGGGAATAAGTCGAGGGAGGAAGCGAAGACGAGTAGCCATTCGAGTCGGCAAGAATCGGCAAAACCTGAGAAGCATTCTCCGGAGAAGCGGTACCACAAATCGGAATCATATGATTCGAAGCCCAAAGTAACTCACCATGAAAGCGAGAGTTTGCTTCCTAAACCGGATTTTGCCATGAGTTCTGCTAATTACCACATGACTCCTGCGGCTTATAATCAGTGGCAGTGGGCTTGGGAAAAAGGTTTTTATCCCGGGTACCCAATGCCAGGCAGTTTGGTAATCCCTCCGTTAGATGTCTTACCTCCAAAGCCCTTAGAAAAGGAAAAACTACCATCGGCTAAGGCGCACAGACATGAAACGAAGCATTCACAACAAAGCAGCAGTAAGAAGGAAAGTAAGGGGGCTGAAGGTAAAGAGAAAATTTCGCCTCGGAAAGACGAGAAGCGGAGGTCAGAACATAGCCAACAACACGAAGCTTTGCTCAAACAACAAGAACACCATTATAACATGTGTTCGAATCAGAAGCTTATCGATAAGGGGAGCAGTGCGAGGACTATGGGGACGAGCGATCAACATAATTTGAATAAACAATGTGAATATGCTAATGCGAATATGCAAACACAAATAGAAGATAAAGGTGTCTCTAAGAAGATTCACAGTGACGAAAATACAGAATTGGAATCGATGCAGCCGCATACACCTGCGCAAACTTCCATTAAACACACTCCTCCAACGCCTTCTGCTCCGGATTTACCCTCAATGGGAGTCTTTACTCCTGATTCTACGACTAATTCAGTGCATAGTGTCCATTATGGCCCTTGTGATTTGGATGTTAGTCAATTGGGATTAGAGTCACCCACATCGATTTCCAGCGATATGGCATCGCAAAATTCCGTGGAGCCTGTTCGGCCTCCCTCCGTCATTCCTCCTCCACATAGTCAACCAAACACTCAGCCTCCATCGACGAATTACGACTGCACAGTTCAACATAACATGCAGGCGAATTTGCATCAGCAACACCAGGCTAACGTTCAGCAGCAACAGAATATCACAATTCCAGCAACGAGTCCGAGTATTAATGTGCCAAATGCCCAGCAAATGCAGCAGCAGCAGCAACAGCACATGGCGCCGACTCAACATCAGTCTACTAGCAGCAAGAGGAACATACAGCAGCAGAGGAATCGGTCAAATACGCCAAGTAACAAGCATATGCGGTCGACTCCACCTAGTGCCACGCAGCATTCGTCTGCTCAGCAGAGCCGCCAGAGGGCTACGCCTCCTGTGCCTCCTAGTCATCAGCATATGCAGGTAAGGATTTTCTTTTTTTTTTGTGTGTTATTTTATTGTCTTATTTTATTTGAGGTTTCAATGAATTTGCTATTTACACACATGTATAAACTTTATGTCTTGGACTCTGATTGTCTAATAGGGGGTTAATTATTTGGTATAAGTTCTTCGATGCTAATTAAGCTCTTGTTTTATGGTTTCATATTTTATTCCTGAACAAATACCGTCTGTGTAAATAAATCGTGTACTTACCTTATACAGGGCGTTCAGATGAATATGTAACATAAAAACTGCCGCTTCTTTGGCGCGCTTTTGCCGCCTCTTTGTAGATCAAACAAATATTTATTTATACACAGAAAACCTCTCAATATATAACGCATGCTTCATAACCCAAACTAAAAACATAAAAGCTGATAGAAGATAGAAAAATATTTGTACACGTCCATATATGTTAAAATGTTTATACCTGTGTCTAATTTTAAATCGAATGACTCTGTATCTTTTCTCAAACCTATGACTACATAAGCCTGAAGACCCCGGTCAACCGGCGAAACCGGTAGCTTATTTGAAAGAAAAAATAAACAGTCAAGAAAGTACAACCAACCCTTTTATTTAGAATAAATTCATGTTGACCTGGGAATTCATCCAATATAATAAATAGACATTAATTAACATGAGATCTGTATTTATATGCTTCAATTATTGATTAATTAATGCTTTCCACAGGCGAGTCCTACGCAACCCCACCACCAAGGCCAACTCAACTCGATGCAGCAACAGCACCATTCAACCCAGCAACTCCAGGCCCTGCAACACCAAGTGGCGATGCACCAAGGGTACGGCCACCATCACCAACTCGCCACGTCTCCAATGCACCAACATCCGCATCATCACCATTCTGTCATTAGTCAAGGAAACTACATACCCGTCCCGCAAATGACCGTCAGCTCCCAACCTTTTACACCTCAAGGTGCCAGCACTTACGTCACCGTCCCTATGACGACAGTCATTCAACACAGAATGCCCACACAAAGTGGAGTTGGTGCTCTAGGTGGCTTGGGCCCTAGCATACCGGCGCACCAAAAGATCGCTTCATCTCCGGCTTGTGCGGTTACTTCCGGAACAAATTTTTATATTCAGCCGACGAATGCCCACCAACATGCGCACACGCCCGGGCCGGTGCCTACGCCTAGCCCAGCAGCTATCGCGACATCGTCTTTACAAACAGGACAAGGACAACCAGGTAATTCAAGTTGCAGCTTGGCGAAGCTTCAGCAATTAACAAATGGCCTGGAGATGGTCCACCCGACTTCTTGCAACACTATGACGCCTCCTCCGTCGACTATGACTTTAACTCCGCCTCCAAGCCACCACCCACATGCGACAATGACGCCACCGCCTTTGCACCAAATGACCCAAAACCAACCCGTGCGGAATTTAACAGCATCGCCTTCGGGGATTCCCCCGAACATCCAATCTCAAGTTCTAGGATACAAATATTACCCCTCGAATATGAACGTGAACCAGTTGAGTGGCACCGTGACCCCGCCCGCCCCGAGCCAAAGTCGAAGCAGTCGGAACGCGGCCAACGTCTCGGTCCAGCACATGCAAGCCCCTTCGAGCCGAGTCAGCCCCAACGTCGCCATTAACTCGAATATAATGGCGCAATACAACTCGTTAAATACGTTAACGAACGGTTACCGGATGGCTGCACAACAGGCTCCGGGGGCCATGGCTGGCTACATAGCCAACACAACCGGATTCATCAACAACACACAAATCCCCATGCAGATGGGAGTCATGAACATGGCGCAACCTCAGTATCAAGATCCAGCGGCCATCCAAAGAGCCGCACAGCAAAACACTGTGTACACAACTTATGGTTACATTAACGGATCACTACTTAACGGTACGATGAGAAGGTAATTGTTTGAGTGATTGTGCTATTTCGATTTTTATTGATAAATGTGGACTGCCTAACCGTGGATATCGCCCAAACCGTGGTGACCACCTAGGGTAATCACCTATGGTATGCATCCGTGGTAATAAGCCATGGTAATAACCGATGGTAATAACCCATGGTAATAATCCATGGTAATAACCCATGGTAATAACCGATGGTAATAACCCATGGTAATAACCCATGGTAATAATCCATGGTAATAACCCATGGTAATAACTGATGGTAATAACCCATGTTAATAATCCATGGTACTAATCCATGGTAATAACCGATGGTAATAACCCATGGTAATCGCCCGTGGTAATCGTCCATGGTGTAACTCGTCCCGAAAGAACTAGAAAAGAAACTTTCCGAACGTATACAATCGTAAGTGAGATCTCTAGATGTGTAAAATTGTATTTAAAAGATCTATTTTTTGTTAAATACTAATGTTTAAGGCCTTATATAGAGTTGAGCGTGTTTTTCGTTTTCTGTAAGATAGTTTCTCTGAATAGGCTGTGCCGGCTTATCTTTTACGAATGATCTGTGTTGTTAAGTTATCAAAGGATTTATATTTACAAGGAAAAAACTGATTATTAGTTTCTATATGCATAAGTTTTTAAAATATAAATATGTTTACTCCTTTATTACTGTATAAGAGAAATGAAGCATCACCTAACTTTGTAATAAGTATCTATTTCGGTAAGAAAGTTCCATCTGATGTGAAATGTATCTTTGGCGAGAAATTACAATTTTTATTACTGAAATAGTTTGTTATTATTGTTGTTTACTGTTTGTTATATGGTTTCAAATTGCATAACAATAATATTAATAGAAATATTAATAATAACGTTCATGATAATATTCATAAGAACATTCATAACTATATTCATAATAACATTCGCGATTATATTCATATATTCATAGTAATGTTCGTTATTATATTCATGATTACATTCATGATCATATTCACGATAATATTCATAATAATAATTAGTAATAACATTGATTATTATAATCATTGTAATAATAATAATTATTATAATGATAATATAATAATAATATTATAATAATAATAATTATTGTAATAATAATAAATAAGGAAGTATGTAATTAAATAACTAAAAAAGGTTGTGATGCACGAATTATTTTCTTTTAAGGCATTCTTCATAAGTTTTGTATTGAAATTTTACTTATGTAAATTTAGTCAGATGGAACGTTTAACGTGTAAAATCTAGGCGCTAATACATTTGTTTAAGTGTACCTTTTTGATAAAAGAAAGTATTTATTTATTGTAATAATGTAAGATACCACTGTGAATATGTAAATTGTATAAAATCTAAAATTATATTAACAACAGGGATAAGGTTACATTAATTACATATACATACTTTTCTAATTTATGTTAATCCAGCATACTAGGTTTCTTTGTATATTGTTGTAAGTTACTTTATAAGTAAAATGTTTTTTGTAAAGCAGTGGACCGAGCGAGAGCGACGGGTTGCAATAGGTAGAGTGTACTATAGGCGATTATATCAAAATGTATAATAAGTGTTTTCGACGTTTTCATCTTCACCACATTGATATACCTTTTAAGTTTGTACAGCACTGTGATTAGATTCGTTAGCGTATTGTTTGTATACATTTCTGGCTTAATTTTTTTGCATGTACAATACAGACATTTTATTTGTATAACCTACACAACAATGATATTAAAGAAGAAATGTTAGTTTTTACAAAATGTATGGTTTGTTTTATTTTTCACCTTTGAATAAGCAGCTTTGGAATAGTGTGACAAGTTTAGTCATTTTGTCAACTTCGTTGTGGTATTGAGTTTGAAGTATTTAGGTATTTTATTGTCTTAAAAAGAAATTCTTTTTCTTGGAGGATTATAGCCGATTTGGCTTAGGAAAGTGATTATAATTTATTTTAATGGAGGAATTGGGTGCGCTGTTTCACTTATCTGTGATTTTCCGTAAGTTGGTTTGGACATTCTGGTTTGCGTTTTGATCGATAGTTTGTTCAGTTCGTATTTAGCGCCAGTAAAACCGGAAACAATCAAGGGCTCACTGCGCGTGCGCGGCGTCTATCGAGCGAAGTAGGCTTGGCTTGCCAAGGTGTCCTTCCGTTGAAAAGTCGCCATTTGTTCCTTGTTCATCTATCAGAAGCTTCAAGGCGTCACTTCAATTTCAAAGTTGTTCATTCAGTTCCGAGGAGAGAAAACAGGTAATTATTGAGATTTAATAGCAGAGGAGACGATTTTGTTTGCTTGAAATGATTTCTTTATGATTTTTTCGGCGCTTCGAACACACAAATGCCGGGAAATGTCGAGTACCGGTGACCTTGTCTTATTTTCTTGTAAAAGCTTATTATTTCCAATCTAAGGTTTGAGATTGTCGTAGAATCCAGTAATGTATTGCCTGGTTTTGTATTTTAGCTTGTATTTTTTGACTTAGCGCGCGGTCGGGGCAAGATATGAGTCTCGCTTGACCGACGTGCAGAACATCATTATTGCCCTTAAAACTGTATTGTTTGATAATTGCACCACGGGTTTGTACGTGGACCCTTCGAATGTGTTGACAATTAGCTGTCTATACTGTATTGTATTGTCATCAGATGGGTGGAAAAGCAATGAATTGCGCGGTCGAAATCATTAACAAATTGGTACATGAGATAAAAGGAGTAGGAAAAAAGATAAAGACGCGAACAAAGCCCCGGGATGAAACGTTTTAATCTGTTGCAACTTGGCGATGGTCTATTGTTTTATGCAATTAGAGAAATTGAATTAAAATATGTTGTTAGAAGATTGAGTTAAGTTGGGGCATAGTCTATATTTAATGGAAAGCCTTGATATAATTTTTGTTTCTTTTTTTTTTAATTTTACCAAGCCATATCTTGTTCTTATAAGGGGTGTTTGTAAATTCTCCTTTTTAAAGTTCACCGCTCATAGTGCAGATATCTGCAGGTTTAATGTACACGAGGAACCTATTCTAAGCGACATATCTGAAGGTTCGAACCCATGTTGGCGCGTAGAATTATTTCACCGTATGCACTTAATCTGCAAATGATTGTACAAGTCAAGTCTGAGTAGTTACAACCCTTCAAAGTTTGCACCACACTTGAAAATACATATGAATTCGTTTGATGAAATATGGTAAGATTTAATTCGCCTGTAGGAACCAATAAGAAAAATTAAAATTTATAAAAAAATATAATCAAATCATTTTACCATAAAAAAAAAACAAATATGTCTGTTAAATATCATGCTAATATCACTTGTGCTAACCAAACTTCTTCACAATTCATAGAGTTATATCATTGAACTTATCGGTACTTTATAAATTTCAATAACCCAAAGCCGGGCTTGTCTAAACACTTCAAATAATATTACTTATCCAATAATACTGCGTAAATTGAAAATCTTCTATGTATACTTTACAAACAAATACATTTTATAATATAAAATAGATTGGGACACGAAAGTCGTTGCTGACTTGAAGCCCTAACTTACTCTAATTATGCATAATAGACCTTGTAGTTCACAGTTAGCCCACTTTTCTATACAAGCATACAAAAGCAAGTCAGTTTTCTACAAGTATATAAAAAAAACAATGAATCCCTACAAATAGCTAAGTTTTCACCGATAATTGTGATGAAATTTTACACATTTTTTGATAAATAATCCAATTTATTGAGGATTCATACCCTTTCTCTAAAATTCTTATAGTTTGCAATATATTTATAACAAAATTTTATAATAACAAAAAATTTTAAAAATATAGGCCGTCTACATGTCATAACATTCAAGACTACAATTTCCGCAAACGTACTTTCTAATTATATCAAATACCCTTTAGTTGTTTTACTCCCATTTAAATATTAATAAACCACTCCTTTAGATTAAGTTATTATTAACTTATTAAAAATGAATGCCCACTCATGTTGTTTGCTATCTATTGATCGTAGTCGACGCTGCGTCGTTTACACATTCAAAGTTACAAATAAGTCATTTTTAGGTAACTGAAACAGCCTCCATAGTGTAGTTTTTTATTTTAAAATACACCACTTATTAAATAAATACACTGCATATTATATATTATCTACTATATAGCATAAATACAACGAAGTGAAATTAAGTTTTCAACATTTATTTGTTTATTTAGTTGATAACATCATAGCAACTTTTCTCTTATCAACCCACAAAATTAGATCACAAACATTGCAAAATATGTTTACAACTTACATACTTGTACACTGTCACATACTTACATATTATAGTAAGTAAACAAAGTAATTTGGCATCCAGCCACATTTTCTTTTACCACAGAGGCGATGCTGCGTACACCTACTAATTTTACATATTCCTACAGAAAAATACATTATAGAGGCTGGTAGAAAATTTTACTACTAACATTATTTACGAAAAACCCCCATCAGAGTAGTTAAGTAGAACACTTGTTGTACCCGTAACCGTCCCCGATTTTTTCTTTTCGAATTTGGCACTGCCAAACTAAGTAGCAATTCATCTCTTTTCACCCATTTGACCGAGGCTACATAATCCGAGTTTCAGGCCGAGCAACCATGCCGGGTTTTAGCAGTGCGGGAACATTCAAAATATTTATCGGAAACCTAGCCGAGAAAACTGCCATCACCGATATCAGACCCTTGTTTGAAAAGTACGGCAAGGTCGTGGAATGCGACGTCGTGAAGAATTACGGCTTCGTACATATGGAGAACGAGTCTGAGGGCCGTGAAGCGATTCAGAACCTGAACGGACACATACTCAATGGTCAATCTTTGAAATGTGAAGCGGCTAAGAGCCGCAAGGCGCCTACAACTCCCACTACAAAGATATTCGTAGGAAACCTCACTGACAACACGAAGGCCCCGCAGATTCGCGAGTTATTCAAAAAATTCGGCACTGTAGTGGAATGTGACATCGTCCGGAACTACGGTTTCGTGCATCTTGAGTCGTCCGGTGATGTGAACGAAGCAATCAAAGAGTTGAACGGAACGCTGGTGGACGGGCAGCCCATGAAGGTTCAGATATCAACGAGCCGCGTACGACAACGGCCGGGAATGGGCGATCCGGAGCAATGTTATCGCTGCGGACGTGGCGGCCACTGGTCTAAAGAATGTCCCAAGGGAATGGGACCCGATCGGTTTCGTGACCGAATGTTTGGTCGTGACCCATATCCGCCACCACCACCTCCGCCGTTCCTGCGTGACCGGATGATGGGTCGCTTTGGGGTACGCGTCCACTTTTTTACTTACTCTCTCTACAATACTTCGATTCACCTCAAGCATTCGCACCTTCTGAACCATTAACCCATTTACGTCCTATCCTGATACATTACAATATATTCTAATTTAGAAGTTTTTCACTATCGACTTTCTAAAGATGAAATTCAGAAGAAAAATTATTGAAGATCGCTAAAATATTGAGACAAGTTGAGGGATTACGGTCATTTCTGTAAGTCTTACAATATGTACAAGTGTAATGTGAAATTTAAATTCGGTAAACACCTTTCATCAACGGTCGGGGTCTCCCGGAAAAATGCCGAGAAATGATTTAAGAACGTGATCGTAATCGCTTTATCGGTTTGTCATTTCATGTTTCTGGTAAATTTGGCACAGCAAAAAGATTTATTGTTTTTGTTTCATTCAACATAGGGGTGCTTACTTAAACCCAGTTTGTCCTATCGCATTGTTTACGTGAAAAATTTCTAATGTTCATCCAAAACATTTTGAATTAGAAGAATTTTATAAATGAGAGAGGTGTACTTTTACTATTAATATTAATTTTAATGAAGGCTACAGTTCAGTACGAATATTTTTTTGTGGCTTTCTTATAAAACAAACAGAATCAAAATTATAACTTCTAGAAACAAAATCAAAATTATAACTTCTAGAAACAAAATAAAAATTACATCTTCTTGAGACAAAATTGAAATAATAACTTTTAGAAACAAAATCGAAATTATAACTTTTAGAAACAAAATCAAAATTATAACTTCTAGAAACAAAATCAAAATTACATCTTCTTGAGACAAAATTGAAATTATAACTTTTAGAAACAAAATCGAAATTATAACTTTTAGAAACAAAATCGAAATTAGAACTTTTAGAAACAAAATCGAAATTAGAACTTCTAGAAACAAATTCATAGCCCACCTCGTTTCGTATAAAATTCTTCTAACTTTCGAACTAACGAACTAAGAGCCTTTTGCCTCAACAGGATAGCTATGATGGGTATTATGACCGGCGGTATGATGACTCACGTGACTTGTTTGAGAGGAGATATACAGGCATGCCACCCCGCGGGGAAATGGGCATGCGAGGAGGCCGTGGCGACTTCCTTCCGCCACCGATGCCCCCACGACGAGAACCACTCCCCCCTATGCCTTCTATCGGACTTCGTGGCCCACCCTCCAGCAGCATGGGCGGTAGTATGAGGGATTCAGGTTTTGGACGAGGAAGCAGTGAATACGGAATGTTCAGCAGACGCTCACCACCCCCATCTGGTGGTATGCAAGGATCAAGGATGGGTCGCATGTACGAAGACTTTAGCAGGGATTCATTTGACGATAGGAGGTAAATATTCTTAATTTGTAGGTCCATGTCTACAATAATTAATTCATCTTCAAACTCAATAATTAATTGGTATTAGTAAAGGGTTGTTCTTCTACTTTTAAAAATCAAATAAACTGTCTAATTGTTGAAAATTTGGTTTGTAGTATAAACGAGAATGAAAATATGATTTTCCACACTGAAAACTAATTAATCTATCTTCATTACTGTTCCCTAGATGGTTGAATGAATAAAATAGATTTCTAGAGTGTGTCTTTTATCAATTGTTGGCAGAATTATGACAAAATATTTGAAAAAGAATTAGTTAACTGAATACAGAGTATAATTAACCAATATCATTACCAAGTAAATATTGATTGTACCTTATTTAAGTTTACTTTTGCATTCCTTATTTATTTAGAATTGTAAAAATGTAAATATTTATGTACTCGTTTAAGTTTTAATTACAATACATAATCAATATTATGAACACTCATTCCTCGACATTCACATGCAGATCTTTATGGGTTCACCGTCCAAGGTTACACTGTCTTTTCTTTTTGGAAAATTTGAGATGAGCTAATTTAAATATTTTACGATTAAATATTGCAAAACAAGTATTTCTAGTCTGTCCAGTATGCTATACAAACTAATACGGCATTCTATTTTCTTTAAGTGCAGCCATGAAATTGAGGAAGGAATTTTTAAGCAATTTTCTAATATATTACAACCTTGGATCGTTGACTGTGCAATAGCAAGCTGCTTTTTAACATAAATAACTAATACATCTAATTTGAGTTTTGCATTCATATTATAAATAATTTTTTTTGTAGGCCTGGGATGAGAGGACCTTCCCCTTCAAGACGTTATGCACCATACTAATCTCTACAAAGGAGTATTGTAAAATATGTCTTAAATATTTTTTCATTGTAAGGTATTTTTAGTGCTAAAATTAACATGTACTATGTAAGATTACAATACTTAAGTACGATGTAGATTGTACACGATTCCGTTTTATAAATGACAAACCTGAATGTTATTTTTGTTCATTGTTCAAATGTATGTTGGATGTCTCTATGAAATTCTGTATTATTTTATTTGAGAAAATAAGTAAAGTGTAATTTCAATATACTCACGATTTTTCTGTTTTATTTTTAAGCATACATATTGTTCCGAAGTGTCCCAATCTCAAATTCCAGTTTCCAAATAAGCCTCTATCCCGTCACCAATGAAGATTTTATTCCAGAAGGTAATTTGCAAGAAAATATCTTGTACAGGAAGAAATAAACTTGCAGTTTTAGTGAGGTATTTATTTTCCGTTTTTTTTTCTTACATTTCAGCATAACTTTTTTGTGAGTTTTCACAATTTTGATCTTAATACTTACTTTGAGGTAAGAAAATTGAAGTAAAACAACGGCAATTTTTATAAACTATTTATTATTATTCATTTTATACACAAAAACGTACAACATTCAAATGTCAGTCTTTCGATATTACTACATAATTTTATCATTCAACATACATCGTTTAGGTGAATATTTATAAGTTTGTGTAAATGTTCCTTCTTCCACGACAATAGTAAATGCACATTCTTTGGGTCTCGCGGCCTATATAATATAAAAGTACTGTGGTAAATCTGACAATCGAAATTTTTCAAAAAATGTGGCCTGGCTAACGGCAAAACATTTTCGAACAATGGGCCAATTTTCCAGTTTCAGAGGGAAGCTCAATAAGGCGAATGTATTAATGAAATTGGTCCTCGAATAATGACATCCTATTAAAATTTCGTTACAAAGTAAATTTTTTTAACAATCACAACAATTTCTGTCATTGAAATAAAACAAACGTAAATTGAGCAACATGTAAAATTTACAAAGGGAAATATCAACGAAGGAAATAGAGTTATGGAAAAGTGCTTTACTCAACAAGTGTTTCTGTATAATATCACATATGTGATAATATGGACACAGAAAGAATAAATATCCTTTAGAATATTTTTTTATATTTCACCAATCGGACATGCTCCTGCATTTACCAAAAATTTGAGATTGTCACTGAGCACCAGATTTTAAGATGTTCTAAGTTTGATTTACAATGAGCGGGACACATGAATGCCTTCAAGATTAAATAATTATACTAACAATGGCACTTAACGCAATAGGAAATTCTAAAAATGGCTGTTGTTCTTACAAAGTACATAAGCGATAAAATTAATTTGAACCTCAAACTTGAGTGAAAATTTTGTTTTCAATTCGAAATTAAGGAACAAAAATTAATTAACATTCTATTTAAAATAAAATTCTTCAAATGAGGTACTATTAAAAGACATGTAAAACTATTTGAGCAATTATAAGTATTATTATGGAAAAAATGTCATTTTTGTTTCTTTTTAATTACTATGTAACAATAAGTATGGCATTTAAAACATTTGTTATAAGTCCAACAAACATGTATCGCACAAATTGTAATGAATGTTCCTATTTACATGCATATGTAGATACACTAAATTGGCAGCACTGGTTTCATTTCATTATTTTATTTAATTGCAATAAAGGCACCAAAGCGGACAAAGGTTCTGAAATTAGTTTAGGCACAAAGCTGTGGATTTTAAAGGCTCTGCATGGTGATACATATAATTTTTGTATATTAGGCAAAAAGTTTTGGAAATTATTTTATCACAGACGATGATTCGCTGAATGCATTTTCTTGTAAAGGCACCAATAATTTTGTTTTACGATTTCCCTAAATTTGTAAAAATTGAACCCGCCATTTTAGTGTATCGACATGTATCTACAGCAAAGAGTTGACTATACGAATATATAGGTACTTGAATATCTTATCTTTAAAGTTTTTCATATATCTATATCAGTATTAAATATAATATTTACAACACTTATCTAAGGTTTTGTAATATTTACAGTTGATGTATACACATAATAAATCTTTAGGTGAAGTCGTGAGGCTTTTGTCTATTAAACAAAACTTAAAAATAAATAACACAAACGTATCAGAACAATAACAATGATTTATTGTTGGTTTGTGTGAAAAATGATAAGTTACAGTTGGAAATAATTTTGGTTTTAAGTTTCCAGACAATCATCAACCAATAAATTATAAGGAAATTTATGTACATATGTATAAGTAATATACACACGAAAGTGTTAACATTAACAATTAATACACAAATTATTTACAAGTAATACGCAAGGGTTTGGGGAACTTCTTGCGGTGTAACTGACCGTGTAAGCCATTCTTCTAGCTATCAATTTACAATTTTGATAAAGCTTGTTAAATTAAAGGAAATCTAATTAAAAATGCTTTGTAATAATTAGGGGCGCATATAAATAAATGCTTAGTAAACCTTAATCCTATAGGTTTGGTTGATGATTAAAGTTGTGAAGGCTGTACTGTTTCCATTCATACAAAAGAAAGTCACACTTAAATAAAAATATTCGATTCGTAGTACTTAATATTTAGTGTATGTAGTAAAAGATTTGTACTTTCGTTGTTTTAAAAATAAGTAATAAGTAAACTATGTACGATGATGCAGTAGTTGTTCGGTTACAACTTCACCTAAAGACAAAAAACACTATCTACAATCTGTTTAAACCTAAAGTACGGCAAACACTAAACAATTTTTATACTTGTGTCCGTGTCTAGTTTCGCAAGTGTCTTTTTCACTCGGAGGGCTGTTAACCGCACACTCGGACAACTGTGCCAGCATTCTTGCATGATTTTCGACACAGTCTGGGTCACTTCGTCCGTCTCCCATCGCAGAGGGATTTGAGGTCGCATTTTCTTCACACAAACAACTTCAACCATGTCTTCGAAACTCGGATCACTCTGCACACAGTCGTAATATGGCAATGCGTAGTCGTCGGCAGTCGTGATTTTATCACCCGTAATACACCTCCTTGACATTTCCCAAAGCACGAGGGCGAAGGAATACATATCGGCCATCCTGTGCCCCTCAAAGTTGTTGATGTTCATCGTTCGATCCAGAATTTCCGGGGCCATGTATCGTTTCGTGCCGCTTCGTTCGTTCGGAGGAACGTCGATTTCGTTTGTGTCGCTCAAGTACTTCACAGCTAAACCGAAGTCAGCGATGGCACATTCGCCGTTGCGCTTCACTAAGATGTTCTTGCTTTTGATGTCCCGATGGGCGATTGCGGATTTACCTTGGGTTCCGAAGATTTCCGTGTGCAAGTGGGTTAACCCACTAGCGATGCTTGAGGTCATGATTAGCAAGGAATTTGGGTCTAAGACTCGGTGCTGTAAGTAGTCGTACAGAGAGCCAAACTCGTGATAATCGGTGATAAGCAGCATTTGCGTCCATGACCCAGTCCCTTTGATGTCCGCTGCTATGAACCCGAGGATGCTCTCGTGCCTCATGAGCACCGTTTGGTAAATTTCAGTCTCTCGGAACCAAGACTGTTCTTCTGTCGTGAAGAATATCTTAACAGCTACCTTTTGGTCTCGCCACTTAGCCAACCAGACCTCGCCGTACCTTCCCTTACCAATTGACCGCTCCATCTGGATTTGCTTGGCGATCGTCCTCTGCACAAGGATGGGCAGTCCAGAACCGGAACCGCTCGATTGATCGATTAGGTTCGCAAGCGTGCCGTTCAGGTGGAGTTCCGGGTATTTCTCCGGGTACTTCTTGATGAAGTACTGCTGCTTCCGCAGGTTCTCTTTCCTTCGGTATCGCACTAAGGAACAGATTATGATGAAGAGGAATGCCGTTAGACACAGAGTCAGGGACGTGAGCAGCACAGTGCGGGTTATCCCGTCCGCTTGGTCGAGGATCGAGGGGGCCTCCGTCGTCGTTCGCACCTCGAAGGTGGGCTTTAGGTTTTGGTTGCACATGTCGAAGTCGCTGCAGCACTCGATGGTTTTCGGTATTCGGTGCTGGACGAGTTTGCCTTTACACTGTAAAGAAACAGAAAATTATACTTTATTCTATTTTATTTCTTAGGCAATAATTTTTAAAAATTTAATTTTTTGGGTTTTTTTGGTCTTAAATTAAATTTAAATTTTCACTTAGTTTTTTTTAGCATATTTATTTATTCTTACAACGATTCGCTTATCATTTGTTAGCATCTTCAAGTTTATACATGGAGATTATCTTATATTACTTAACACTTTTAACATATCACAAAACACTTTTTTCAATGAAATATCGTAAGAATAAATAAATTTACTAAAAGAAACTAAATGAAGCTTTAAATTTAATTTAATACAAAAAAAAACCCCAGAAATTAAAAAATAGAAAATTATATGTTTAGAGTAGATACATATTATTACTATTGCAAGATAGCGTATTACAGGTCTGAATTATTAATCTTTTGGTTGTATAAAAGGTGTTAGGAAATTATTACAAAATCTGACTTTAGGCTTGTTGGTTTCCTGTAGGTAGATATTGAAATGATTAATTAATGATCGGTTAAGTTGGGGGTGTTGCATAGAAAGCAATAATCACTAGAGCAATGAATTTATGTTGATAGGTCTGATGATGTGGAACGTAAAAATTAGTGCTGACTGACAAGAATATGTAGACAAGTAAAGGTTCTTATAATAATATCATTGTAAAATATTATTAACAAAAATTGATACATGTAATATGGGTAAGAGAAAGGTGATTATGCTAAGATTTAGAAGGTTAAGGAAATATTACAGTTAATGCATGTTTTTTTTTGAGTTTGTTGCGTAAGAATAAAATTTTGTTAACGAATTTTAAAAATTTGCAGCACATACCTGCATAAGACCCCGTTCATCTCCAGGCAGGCAGCCATAGCTGTATTCCGTCTCGATGATTCCGGTGTCCGGATCCCGGATTTCTTCGATGGAAGTGAAACACATCCCTCCCTGTTTCACTTCGCAGGTACCGTTGGTCATCTCGTTCGGACAATGTCCTTCGCAGTAACATCTTCGAACTGTAAGTAAAAAAAAAAATTGATTAACACTCAAACTTTACTCTGTTATGCTTGTAGTAATATGTTAAATTATTTATTTATTTCTTTGTATATATGTTATTTGTATACTTATATGCATTATGTAGTAATGTATACATACGTTTTGTATGTAATACATAGTAATATTCATGTTAACATATACAACAACAACAAAGAATGACTAATAGTTGTTTAAATTAAATAACATTTGGTACGTTCCTAAAAATTTTTACTTTAGTCATTAGACAACCAGTTTTGCCGATGGCATAAAAATAAAATCAAAAGGTAATCGCGTGACAGAGTTTGTACGTGATTTCTTTTATGAAAAATCGTGTTGAATACAAATGTACTGCATTTATTTCTATAGCGTCATTTCAAGTGCAAAGCACTGTACATAGTAACGCATCTATACAACAGTCAGTGAATTCGTTTTCTATTCAAGTTTTAAATGAGATCAGAACTGAAATAAACCCAAAGCAACTTTTAGACCGAAATGCAGAGAAAATAATAATTAGACGAAAATGACTGGCAGATGTTTGTTTAAACATATCATTGTCGGGAATAGCCGTACAATGTATTACGTATTGTTTTAGTTGGAAGCCTGCATTACTAGCGGATTTTCGCGTAGCGTAATTTCTAGCGCAACAATAAACAGAATGCGCGAATAGAGGGAGGTCTAAAGGTCGAGATAATAAATTATTTACATGGTTTTTGCATTGTTTCTTGTCTAGGGACATGTCAACAGCTTGTCGGGAGCGGGCTAGACACGCGTTGTCGCCGTTGCGTAACGATTTTCGCAGAAAGTCTTATCGTAAAGGCCTACTTCCGCGAGCTTTTTTGCGGGGGCATAATTTGCTCGCGATAAAAAGGAGCATTGTTGGTATAAATGCACTCACTGCATGAAGACTGATAAAAAGAGTACGTTCGTTTTTGCTTGCGCATTTCGAATAGATAAACAATCCTTTGGTTTATACTTTTGGAATATTGGCGAATTATGCGGCATGGAATTTTTGTTTCGTGCGCTTGTTTTTCTGCATTATTTTATCACTTTTTATCGTTTACTATTATTATTATCATCGTTAGTACGTTTGTAAATGGCAATGATATTTCAAGAAATACGTTTCATTTGTGTGGTGCATGAAAGGTTCTGTACGCTCACACTAAAAGCCTATTTTAGAAATATATAATTCAAATTAATGCTTCTATAAATTGATATTAATGAAATGGACGGATGATCGCACTTTGGAGTGTTCGTAATATAACGAGTAAATTGCTTTTGTTTAAAAATGAACAAGATAATTAATTTGATGGACAAAACCACAAGTTTGGAGTGAAAACAAGTCTCTAACGTTGGATGCCTAGTTTGAATATTTTGCATCAAAGCTTTTTTATAACCCCAAGCAATGAACGTAATCTCACAAAGTCTAGTACACATCAAATCAATGTTGATTAATTATTATAAATTTAATTATTGGAAATCTAATTATTGTAAATCTAATTATTATACACATAGGCTACCATACACATAAACTCTAAATTTTAATAATATCTAGAGTATTTTCAAACTCTGTTGTAATTACCAGTACATACAAATATTTCATATAATAAATATATACAAAATTAGCACGTGGGCCTGTTATAAACATGTAATTAAATCTTAATCTGGGCTGTACGTAGTTGGTGTTATTGGTTTATGCACTAAATCGGTATTTTTGTAAGAAGAAGAAGAAGTTGACGTTTAAAATGACAGTTGCGAGAAACGTCAAAGTGTGTGGAGGTGTTCAAACCTTTGCGAGTTTTGTGTGAAAATTCAATGAAAATCACAAGAAATATGTAAAATTGTGCGAATATGCCAGCTGGGGGGAGATTCCTTGATCTTTGAGCATTATTTCGGTTGCCTTTGGAATTAAGGTACTCAAAAGGTGAGCCAATTGCATTTTATAGTAATGTAAGTTTTGGTTTGTCTATTATGGGCAGCGCCAACTGGTAATACATATGTGACTATAGATATTCCATAGGTTGCTTATAAACTAAATGATACTCTTATATAGTCGTTTGGTAAGAGTTAATTTGGCTTTGAAGGTAACTAAATTTAATGAGTTTATGTATGTAGCTTATATATGATTGTGCGTACACTCTGTCTTCTAAAGAAGTTTTTGAAAATAATCAGATAAAGTAGCAATCGAACTATAAACAATGAACATTATGAGGTTATCTTAGATTATTTCATTAAAATTTTTAATAATTATGCCAACCTAACATAATCAAACAAACATAAAATACTAAAGTATTATAGTTTATTCGAAACGGATTTTCGCCTTATGAGCAAATAGTCACGAATCAAGTAAGTGTAAAGCCCCAAAACTCTTCCATCACGAGATGTATACCTGTACATGGCATCAATTAGTAATGCGATAGAAACATGTTTAATCAAGGCTGTCGACATCAATTAAATAAGTACTCGAATGTATGATTGATTTATCGATTTATTTCATTGATAGCAATTTGTTTTGTACTTTATCGAGATTTTCCTTCTTGAGGTT
This sequence comes from Quadriops clusia, assembly GCA_033557875.1. Classification (NCBI taxonomy): domain Eukaryota; kingdom Metazoa; phylum Arthropoda; class Insecta; order Coleoptera; family Hydrophilidae; genus Quadriops; species Quadriops clusia. The sequence goes on along the minus strand of JAWQRP010001018.1, from coordinate 1,045 downwards.
TTACTTTATGGAGGTTTTACTTTATGGAGGTTTTACTTTATGGAGGTTTTACTTTATGGAGGTTTTACTTTATGGAGGTTTTTCTTTATTAAGGCTTTACTTTATTAATGTTTTACTTTATTATGGTTTTTCTTTATTAACGTTTTACTTTATTTAGGTTTTACGTTATTAAGGTTTTATTTTATGGAGGTTTTACCGAGTTTTTCCTCTAAACTTTTTACTTTTTACCGTAAAAATAATTGTCGCAGAGGGCGTCCGAACCCTTTCGTGTGGGTCTGTATGTAGCAGCAGCCAGGCTTTCTCGCATGACGATAAATCGTGAATCGCGCTGCATACCAGCGATTCATTAGCGGGTAGCCCACGCCTCGAAATGTGCCATGCGGAGACCGACCAAAAGGCTCGGGACAAAGACAGGTCAGCCAACTGGCCGAAGCAGCGCGAATAGGAGCGGTATGTGTAGAGATACGGCTAATTGAGTTATGATAAGATTGGTTCGCGTTACCTTCGAGACCACTGAATGTATTGGCAAGGAACACATGTCCGGTAGACAGCCGTTTGTTGTAATAATTAATAAATAAATGACCGACTGGGTCGTGTGCCAACGGCTTCCATGCTTATTTATACTCATTGAGTGACCGTACGGACTGGTCGTTAGAAAGTTGCAAAATAGCAACGGTCGGCCGTTTCTTCGGCCTCCTCCCACGCAGGCATTGTTCACCTAAAACGAACTCCACGTATTCTCTTATTTAAACTGTTAATTACCCTATTAAAACAACTTATACATATACTTGTAGGTATGTATAAGAAATGCAGAAATGCACGTAAATACCTATACTTCTAGAAAGTAACCATAATTATTATGATGAAGAAACTCAGGAAGGTGGCTATACTTAGATTGGGATCCGTATAATTATTTGATTAGTCCTTATTTTTAATTCGTTTTGCTCCATTTTTATAGAACGCGCGCGCAAGTGTATACCTTTGTGTGTGTATACCTTTGTGTGTGTATACCTTTGTGTGTGTATACCTTTGTGTGTGTATACCT
>JAWQRP010001017.1:0-21764 GCA_033557875.1 Quadriops clusia | reverse complement strand
TGTGGTTTAGCTACGACCGGAACTGTCTTGGAGCAAACCCCTATTGCGCATGACAGTACAAGCGATTCTTTCTCAGGAGCAAGTACTGATATTACCGTTCGTGTACCGTCCATGTACGATACACTAGGCAGTTGGAACAGCAAATGGATCGTACATTGAACGATACAGGTGCTGGTTGGAACGACAAAATTTGTAATGCGCATGTGGTGGACCGTTCAATGTACGGTTTTCTGCACGGTTGGAACAAACCTATAGTAGGTTTCCAACTAGATTATGTACCTGATGACTAGCTTTTACTTTTTCTATCCCTTTTCTTTGTTACACTTAAATTCGCCTTCTTATTGTTATAAAACTCGCTAAATTTCTGCGACCAAACTTGTGACATTCGGTTTTTGTTATTTCCTAAAGCAGCATCTTCCCAAGCTGCCTAGCAACCGATCGTCAATTTTTAGATTCGCGCGATTTTCAATTTCATGGCCTCCTGTATTCCTAGACCCACACACACAATTGAATGTCAGGGAAAATAAAAGAAACTGTTTTATTACCCCTGATTTTGCTTCTAATGACTAAATCAATACAGAATTACTTAAACTTATTGAATTATAAGAAGAAGACCGTTTTCTGATAAAATAATATGTTAGAGGCCTGAACCTCACAGTATCAAAAATTTACATATTTAGAAGGGAGGTATTTACAAGATAGGTAGGCAGAGTTGGTAACTTTCGTTTAAGCAGGTTAGCAATTATTGTCGAGGTAGAAGAGAATTGCGTAAAGTTATTCATGATCGTAATTCTGATTAAAAGGTTAAAGCTCTCAGCATAGGTTATTGATAATACAGAAAACCTATGAAGTTTAAAGCTCAACTAGAAAATATATAATAATGACACAAACCTCTTTCTTCGTAAAAGTGTTTATTAATTAATAATATTTATAGTAAAGACTTTATTTCTAGCTTAATCTGTTTGTTAAAAAACACAGGAATTAACCTAAATCTTCTTAAAGTAAAAAAAAATAAATAGACTTAAGCCGTGGCTTGAAGGTGTTTGTGAACGCACTCCTCCTTGTTGATTAAGTGTGTTGTCTTATTCACCAATTGCATGAGAGAAGAAAGATCGTGGGCCCAGTCGTTCAGTACATCGCTCGGGTCTTTGCTCTGCTGGAAGTGAACGACTCCAGATAGGCGATCCGTCTTTGCGTGAACGCTCTTGCTCACGACCATCTGAGACAAGAACTCCTCTGTTTCCGACGAGCATAAGTCCAACAATTCAGCCATTCGAGTCAATTTGATGCGAGTGTAATACTTTGCCATTACTCTGATGTTGTGTTCGACGACACGACTCCTCAAGTCTTTCCAGCGCTGCTGGGATTGATCGTTTCCACTGAATACGGGGGTGCCTCTCAAGGCTTTTTCGTAGAGTTCACATAGACCCGACCATTTGATTAGTTCGGGAGTTATGAACAACTTCAGAAGTTGCCTAAATAGGGGTATTTCGTCTAAAACTTTGTCAGTTAAGACCCGGTGTGTTAAATCAGCCTGGAATAAAAAATATTATATTGAATCTATGAAATTAATTTTCTTAAAAATCAGATGTGTGACATAATAATAATTTGGCTACCTGTTCATTGTCATGAGGTGCCAGGATTAAGTACAACACTACAGCTCTCGCGGCAGCTTGACGATCATCCGGTACATCCTGAATGAACGGTGTATTTAACACAGCTCTATAATGCTTGCAAGTAGCTAAATAAGACCCTTCGTGTTGGTCCAACTCCATCATCAACCGATAATATTTGAGCTTCAAGTCTTGAGTCCCTTCATCATCGAAAAATTTAACATTGATCTTCTTAGAGATGATCTGGGTTCTTATGTAATCCTTTTTGGCCAAGCACAGCCTCATCTGCTCCAAAATAAGTTCGACTTTCTCACGTTTCTCCATTGATCCGTACGTTTCTACCTGCAGCTCCTGAATAATATTGGCAGCCTCCGTAATGTCACCTTCTTCTTCGCGAACCTGGGCAAGTTTATGAGTCAAGCGAGCTCGCTCAACTTCAACGTAGATCTTGCCTTCAGTGACCTGCCTCAAGGTGTCGATAAGCTTGATCATAGTGTCCTTATCAGGAGTCTGCTCGACGTAAAGACAGCACTCCTGCACCATCTTCGCCACGGCTTGCTTCAACTGGGACCGCCGCTTTGAGAGCAGGATAATGTGCTCGTTCAAGGCCGCCCAGTTGTTGGCTTCCCGGCAAATTTGGCAAATCGCCACGAGAACCCTTCCGGTCGATACCATGTCAGCTCCTGTACGAGTTTGTTTCTCCAAGGCCAAAAGAGAGTCCAAGGCATCGTGCAATTTACCTGCCTGGGCTAGCTTCTTGCACTGCGGGATTTTGTCGTCGCAGGTCGTGCAGTAGTCCACCTCCATTTTCACGATCTTGCCTGAATCTGTCGCTATTGACTCCATTTTTCTAGAAATCGAAAAATAGAAAATTATGTACCAATTTTCTTTACATTTTACTACACAATGTGAGTTGTGATAATATGACTACAATAAATTATTATGAATGAATTTACGGAGAAATAACTAACATATAGAGGAAGGATTTCTACTCTTCAGTGAAACAAAATTCAGTTTAAGAATATGTACTTTATATTTTTTTAGTTATTTTTATCAGTATTTATTTTTATATGCAATTGTTTTAACACAAAATAATATACCAAATTTTTGCTATTTTTGGGTAATTCTTCCATTTTTCTAAAGTATTGTATTTTTTATAATTATTCCAAATATTAGCAAAAAATTATAAGTAAAAATGAAATGTTTTCAGATGATATGAAAGGACAATAGATTACAATCAATGGTGAAACACAATTTCATCTAAATGTCCACTAGGCTACTCTGGCAAGAATCAATAAGGACAATGTAGTTTCATATAATATTTTCAATCACTAGGACTTGAATTTTTCATATGGTGGCTACAATGCTTTTCTTCAGTGATGGAACATTTTCTGGTTTGTGTAAAGTATTTATATGTTTTCGGATATCTATGACGACCCACGACAACTGTTAATGGTTCAGATCATTTTCATCGTGTGCTTATTGTTATACATACAAGAAAAACAAATTTAACAACAACTACAAACAAGATTTTGAATATACACATATGAATAAAGTTATTGATTAGACTAGTATGCAGTCGTTCGTTGGGATTCTACTCTAATATAAAGGAGTATGAATATGACCATAGGGTAATTAGTACAAATTAAATATAGAGAAATTTAACTAATATAGATAATATTTTTTAATATAAACTTACGAAGAATTAACAACAAATTGAAAACTGAAAGAAAATCTAGAGTTTTTTACACATCAAATGGCTCGTAGCCGTTGTATAACCTTAAACGCGGCACGGTATTTCAATAAATATCACTTAAAAATTTTGTTATAACTTTTAAAGATCTACTTTTTTTCAAAAAACATACCTTTGTTAATAAGAAAACTTGCTTTTCACTTCGGAATCGTTGAAACTTTCGGGAAAACTTTAAAAATAGACAAGAAAACACAAAGTCATTTACCGATTTTGACAGTTGTTGGAGATTGCGCTGTCATCTTATGGGAGAGTTTCTAAACTCACTTCGACCGAACTGACCTAAGTTCGAGTTGGTTTCAAATTTCAGAGCGATAATCGTTCCTAAATGTGAGGAGAAAATTTTTAATTAATCCCCTTTAACATTGGAGAAACAAAATTTGTTGAATTCATTAATTTGGCGAAAATACAGCCTTATATCAATTTATAAAATCTGCATACATTTATAAAAAGAAAAACAATTGCAGGCGCACTTTTGTTATGATGTTTGGAGCGCTTCCGTTTCCGTTTCACATCATTTTAAGCGTCAGTTCATTAAAGATTTTCGAAACAAAATAAAATGGGAAAAAGACGTGGCTATTCGGTAAAACCTTCAGAACCTAACACCTGTAAGGCTAAAGCTTCTGATATGCCTGTGCATTTTAAAAATACCGTGGAAACTGCAAGAGTTATTCGTGGGATGACTGTCCAGCGGGCTCAGGCTTATCTGAAGAATGTTTTGGCCAAAAAAGAATGTGTACCTTTTAAAAAATTCAACGGGGGAGTAGGTCGTTGTGCACAAGCTAAACAATTTAAAGTAACTCAGGTAAGTCTGATTAATTTATTTTTCATACAATTAGTTTTTATTAGACTTAAGCCCAACATATAGGCTACAAGGAAGTTACCTGAGGATACCTTCATTTGTAGGGACGCTGGCCTCAGAAATCGGCAAAATACCTGCTAGATTTGATTGGTAATGCAATTTGTAATGCTGAATATCAAGGATTGGATGTAGAATCTTTGTACATTATGCATATTCAAGTTAATCCAGCAGCCGTCGGTCGTCGTAGGACTTACAGAGCGCATGGTGTAATCACGCCATATTTAAACCACCCTTGCCATTTGCAAATCATTTTGGCTGAGAAGCAAACCTCTTAGTTTAATTTTGTATAAACAACTATTATTTTGTATTAAGAATCTGTTTGCGAAGCCCTATTCGCTTGTAGTTTGAGGTTGAATCAACTAGTTAGAGTTAACCTCAGACAATTTGCGTTCTTGTTACTTTTGGTGTTCATTTTTCAGTTACTTAATGTTGCTTCACAAAATAGGTCCTTTATTTAATTAATCATATTAAATACTACCCCCTCCGTCCAAATATAAGAGTCTCATTTGAATACAAATTTGTGTATAAACTGGGACTTATTTTCGAACAAATGTAGTAGTAATATTTAAGAGGATATGTTGAAATCTAGGTAAAAACAACAAATTCTCCATATAAACATTAAACGTGCAAAAGCATTTATTTGTTATTCATTAAAATATGTATTATGATTTCAACAAGACGTTAAAACGTATAGAATAAATTAAGGAGAAAATAAGTTATGTATTCCTATAATTATTAATAAGATCCAATATGAATCTCCGCTTTGTCGCTACATCCTCGTAATCTATGCCGGAACAGCCGTCTAATTTGTGGTACTTGCTAATGCATTCAGCTAGGTGCTCGGCGTTGCATAAAACGTGAATCCCACAGTCGTATCCATTTTGCTGCTGCAGGCAACTCTCTTCCACGAAACTGCCGTACGAGGGCAACCCGAAGTATTTCATTATTTTCTCTCCGAAATCCATAGCTTGCGTGTGGTTCAATCCCCGCGATGAATCAAAATGGGTCACCTGCCTCTCGGGAAAGGAGAAAACTAGCAAACTCCAGTGTGATCCTCCGGAATATTCAGTGTTTTCGTTGTCGTTTAAGGCGAAGAATATGTAATCTTTGTTGTGAGCATTCAGTGGTTTTAAGAAAACTCCGATCTCTTCACGTGGTGAGATTTTAATGCATTGCGTAACCTCAGGTGAGATGAAGAGCAGGTTCTTAAGGTGTCGGAAGCGCTTGTGTTCTAAATATTCAAAATAAAACGAGATAAGTGTGTCATTCAACCAGCAAGGCCCTTTTAGGATTTCGATGTCTGACCTCCGTATCAAACTCTCGTGGAAGCTCAGGACGACGGGGTTGTGCTCCATTTTGACTTTTAGGATCCTCCTAAAATAATTCATAAAAAGGTAACAGGTGCGGAAAGCTGACCAAAGATGGGTAATTTTGGTGGGTGTCTTTTTTCGCGTGTACTCACGTCGATCGGTGTTTTATCGATGTTACACCATCGCTAGAATGTTTTACTTGTGGTCGTTAAGCGCTCTGTTTACTGGAAATTATTTTTTTTATTGACGTTTGAGGATTACATCTTGACAGATTTCAAAGTATTGACACCCTAGGTTATGTTTACGTGGGTGACGTCAAGGTCGGTAGGTAATGCAGTTGTTTGCTTTTTCCGGCGTTGCCCGAGGCAATGGGTGGCGCTGTATTCGACTTCTTGTCATTTTAAACTTGCAAAGCCTTTTTGGCACAACAATCGAAACGTTTTATCTCATCCACCTTATTTACTCAAATCACCAATACGCCTTTGTTGTAAGGACCAGGTACGATAGTTATTATTTGTTTATAGTACGTATTTGATTGAATACCGCTTAATGAAAAATTTTATTGCATCAATCCATACCAAATCAGTACTGTTGTTTTGAAAGACATCTAAATACATTTGCATAACAGTATAACATTACATTTAATATCGTACTTCTTGTTGATAAATTATGTAAACAAAATATTATTACCAGTTTTATGCAAAGGTATCATTAGATAAGTTGCTCTTCCCTTATGTACCAATATAAGTTCTTATAAATTTTCATGTAAATTGCAATGCCTTTATCGATGCAAAAAGCTTCATATACAAATTAATAAGTCTCACTCTTCTAGAACAAATGTTTTCCTCAAATGGAAAACAACGTCACCTTGCACATATCGCCAATATAACTTTCACCAATCTGCATACCATCATGAATACGTTAGGCTACGTGTATTATATTATTACTTTTTTTGCATACCATATATTCTATCAATATCTTTTTTCCTATGAAGAGAACGCGCAAAGATATCACCAATCGTGTGACGAGATTCGAAATTGGGTTAAAAGTTGATTGCATTTAAATAATGAAGAAAAAAGGCGGTGACATATTACTAGCCACGTTAATGCCTTTCCATTAATTTAAGCGGCGAGGAAAAACGAAATACGAAATGAAAATTAGTATTAAACACACAGAAGTGGAGTAAAGCCAAAAGAGAAAGTTGAGCCCTCTCCTTCCCTCTACTAGCCAAGAATAGTAGGTGTATTCTCACGTTTTCTTGTATTCTTCTCTTCACACTCCTCACGCGAAGAAAGAAGATAAAAAGCGATCGGTTAATTAATTAAAAGAGGATGGGACGAGTGTACCTCTTGGTGAATATTAATAAACAGCTTTTAACTAGGTAACGGAATACTGTAGCTCGACCGAGCCGTTGAAGAATCGGTCTTCCTACCACTTCCATTCTCGCTTCATGGACTCCTGCGATCGAATTTCAAACTCCATCGAATGTTCCAGTGGTCAACCATAGAATCGGGCCTCTGTGGAAAATTAACAGTTCTTCTTCGGCTCACTACTTTCTCGAGCTGGTCGCGCCGTATACCCATCTTTGTGGTAGCCTACATTGGAATAACTTTTTCTTACTGTAAGAAACCCCATTTCTCAAGTCAGCAACATAGTAGACTATGAAACCCGATCATTCAAGTCTCTCAGTCAGTCAGTAGGTTCGTCGTCTGACATCGCAACAATCGAGTCGGCTCGCTTGCGTACTCCACTCGGCGATTGTGTTTTGTTTTTGCGTCTAAGCCAGCCGCGACGGCAGCCGGCGGATTTGATTAGAAATTTGAAAACACGCGCCGCGAAATGCGGACATTTCACGATAATACGGCATTGTTGTCCTATTGTTGCCCTTTTAGTGAATATTCGTTGGATGCCTAATTAATTGGCAGTTGTTAAATTGTGCTAAAAACGAGATATGAAGTGATGTGAAAAAGACCGCACGATGTTATGGTGTTATGTTATTGTGATACTGGTAAGTAATATTATTGATATTATTATTATTTCTTTTTTTCTGCAAATGACCTATATTTCCATTGTGTAGTTGGCCGGTTCTACCATGAACAGTATTTGCATAGGTATAGTCATTGTTACGCTCATCTTTATTATCTTGATCTAGATGGCTTTATTTAGGTTTCCATTTGTTTATTATTCGCGTTACTGTTACGTTTTTGTTTATGACTTTCAAAACCAACGCGATACAGTTACATAAATATATTCACAGAGCACATAAAATTAAATTTTAAATTGTATTTAATGGTAATACTCTCGGGATTGTGTCGATTAGAAAGAATGGTAGCGCATTATAAGCAAAATGAGTATATTGTAGATTTTTTTAGGTTAGTATATCTACATATGTGAAAAATTAATGCGAACGATTGTTGTTTTTTGCGAAAATATGGCCATTAGAACTGCATTGAGGAATCGAATGCTGGGAACCAGGTCTTACTGTTGAGGCCTCCTGCACGTAGCCAATTCCCATGATGAAGAATGCTCTTTTATGGCCATAAAATCGCACCGAATCAATTCGTGAAAGCAATAGTGAGTCCACATGCATACATAACCTCGTGACCTACTAACGCATCCACTCAATCGGTTCGCTGGACAATCAGCTACACAGTGGACTACACACCAATGTAGTGGTCTACACTAATGTAGAGGATTACGCCAATGTAATGATGTACACGAATGTAGTGGACTACACAGGTGTTCGCGCTCACTGGACTATTACATCGGAAGACGAAGAAGCATTTTTGTAGGCGCAGACGACCTAACAGGTGTCCAACCAAACCTAATCATAAATTTTAATGAATGAAATGAAGAGCTTTCTTCTCACAGGCTCAATTTGGTAAGAGTTTGACAGTCGCTGCAGCAGTGACTGCACCGAAAGGTGAGCACCTGTTTGTGGAGTCGCAGGCGGCGATGAATGAAAGAAGAAACGTGCGCTCCGGGCAGGAGACCGCGACCTGGCGAAGAAGAAATAATGATTGTTTAATGATTTATTTACTGGAAGGTTTGCGGGTTAATTGAGCTGAAAAAAGACGTCGTAACTCCATTGTGTTCCCAGCTGAAGACGGCGCGGAAGAAAGACGACCAATTGTGCCCGTTCCTATTCTCCATTTTCGCTCGTTCGGTTTTCCAGCAAATCGTGCGGACGCACCTTTTGGTTTGTGGCCATCACTGATTTTAATTTAAGATCACCAAATCGACCGTTAAGATTTCAGATAAGACATCTTTCTTCCTCGTCACGACTTGGCTTTTGCCTCATCTTTGCTTCCCTTCTTCCTTTGATGGGAATTTCGCTGCTCGTGCGTGTTTGCACAAGTCAATGCGTTACATCCAATGAGATTTGTTATTACAACTCGAAAGAGTGAACAATCACGAAACATCTCTTGCTGTTAGAACAACTTGCGAAGAAGAATGTTAGAACAACTCTTATTGGTGGAACAACATTTATTTATAGAACAACACCCACTATAGAACAACACCTTCTAGAACAGCAGCACCTAATAATAGGACAATACATAGTGCTAGAACAACTTTTGTTGATTGTTTGTTGTTGATAGAAGAAATCTAATTGATAGAATAACGAACAATCGATTCTGTAATATAAAATTCTGCACGCTGATAAAGCATCACTAAATTGGCTGCACGACCTGGAATACGAGATCGAGCGAAGACAGAAAAGTGGATGAGGTACAATATCTTGTCTAGCAAGATCTCGGCGGAGACCTAAAGACCTACAGTTTTACAAACTCCTTCTTCAGAGTGCGTCTGCAGCCGCCGAACGGTACCTTTACTTAATCTCACATACTAATTGCGACCACAAACACTCATTTTTTCAAGAGTTCGTAACGTAAAGATCAGAGGAAGAGCATTTTTGCACTGCGACTGGTTGAGCCTACAGATCATGATTAATGTCGTCTGCGCCAACTTTTATTATTTGAAATACAAGAAGAAGTTAATTAATACACTTGAACTTCAAGTTAACCAGGAAACATGATAGAGTTATGTAATTTACATAATATCATTAATAATTTAATTTAAAGGGATTCATTTTGAAAATATAGGCGGTGATATTATTTATTGGAAATATAAGAGACAAGACAAGACAAGAGACGAGATTATCGCAAATGCGCATAAAAGTGTTTATCGTAGTAGTAATTGGATTGAAAGTACGCATATTGAAAACGTAACAGCTTATAATTAACCAGCTATCGAAAAGATTAAAGCTCCAACCATTATTACGTTAATACTGAAGGATAAGAGTTCATTGAATCGAGGAGAAAATCACCAGTTGATGAGGAACACCATTAGTCAACCGAGTTAGAAAGTAAAAACACGGTGCATTTTATTCTAATCAAATTCCATTGCATCTCCGGGTGACAAGCTGCACCAGGTTTCTTCGTTCTTGAACCTAACAATGCTCTCAAAATGATCCTATAAAGGTTAACGACATTGGGAGTTTCCTTTCACTGGCTGGCACATTATCTTAACAAGACTAACTAGTTCGGGTTCGAGATAGAGAAACAAACAAATTTAAAAACGCATTATCCTGATATTTTATCTAAATTATTTCTGATTACATATGATATCTTCTTTTAGTTTATTGCTGTAGCAAATATTAGTGCCAGATTTTTGTTTTTAATGTAATCGTTTAATTACAGATATATTATACATCAACATGTGAAGCTTTCGGCTACGACTCTGGATTGGATCAAGCAGCATGTGGAAAACCTTACAGGACAGCCCGAGTTTTCCAGCCCCCCTGCGATCTAGGGAAGCAAGCATATTGCACCTCCGCAGGATCTAGTTACCCTTGGCATGCCGTTCGCAGGTTCATTCGGGAAAACCAAGGGTTAATGAAGCGCATGTATGGGAATGAACGCCAAATAACCATCCTCAGGGCCGAATTGGAAACTAACGAACTCAATGAATACGAAAATTATTATCACAACTACGAGTTCAAAAGCAGGTACTCCAAACAAGACACGTCTTACTTCGAGAACGATCTTTACAATCGCAGGGATGCTTCTGATGGCGCCAGGGACGCTCAATACAGAGATCCTCAAAACAAAGGCTCTCAACGTAAGGATTACCAACATAACGATTCTCAATACAAAGATTCCCAACACAAAGATTCCCAACACAAAACTTCTCAATACAAAGAACTTCAATATAAAGATTTTCCACACAAAGACTCCCCAAGACATCTAATCCAAGAGGCAGTTAAAAAGGACGAAATCCTTAACACAAAATTCGTGTACTCAGAGGAGCCTAGCATGAGCATCAAACTAGGTGATTTGAAGACCATGCCACATTTTAGACCAACGACCCAGAAAAACGTTGAAAAGGTTTCTTCAACAACACAAAATCCTGGTGTGGACGCTTCACTAAAAACTTTAGACCGAAACCGCGTTTATGAAAACATGACGGAGATTGCGCCATCTAGCGATTTCGAAGAGAATTCCACGGTTACGGAAAACATCGCGGATAAAACTACAACAGATGACGCCACTGAGGAGACGACGACTATCCTAACAGATGAGGCCATCACAGAGGATGAGAAGAAGACAACAGGTGGTACTGTTCTCTTCCAGGATATGGACGAAACCGTCAACAAGATTAATCCTGTTAACTTTAAATTACGTGGAGTGTAAGTACCTATGTACATAAAATTGATTGTAAAACCAAAAAGTTAATTACAATGTTCACATGTAAAAAAAGTTAATTTCTTTTACTGTGCTTTATCATCTATTCTTTAATTTGCAGGAACGCATGTCCTGTTAAAGAAGAAGTTGTGGCCCCCTTTTGGGCGAATAACACAAGGGGCGAAGTTCTGGCCCTCTTAAATTTGTACCCCTTTGAACAGTACGTTCATTGGGAAAAATGTACTTACGAACATCGCCAAATGTATTGTAGAGAGGGTTGTCGATGTGAGCAACAGTACCGTCTTCACAGACTTCTGGCTTATGATCCAAAGAACGAATGTCGAGGAATCTTTTCGGATTGGTTCCGTTTTCCATCGTGCTGTGTTTGCAAGTGTTACGACATGCCCCCTGAATTTCGTGTAACATCGAGGAGCCCGAGGAACAAAGAAGATGAACAATCTGTGCCTGGTTGGTTCAAAAAGCGAAATCAACACAGTTTAGGAGATTAATACGCGAAGTGAGAAGACAAGAAGTTCTGAAGTGTCATTTGTAGTACATTTACGTAGTTTTAGAATAAAATAATGCTGGTAATTACACTCTTTGCAATACACAGAAATATGTAATCAGTAGTACAATGTGAAATGTACATTGTGCCTAGTAATACTCGTAAGTAGTAACTTTGTGACCGAGTTAGCAGGTATTTTCCGATTCGAAATATTGAGACGCAGAATTTTTTATAAGACTTCTCTGAACTTTGTATTTTTGTCCAACTAATATTTTTATTGTTATTTATTATTAATTTATTTCCGCGTTATTAAATATTAGTTTTATGTTTATTATTTATCCAAATAATTATAATCATTGTAGTAGGTACATATTTAAATTTTTTAAAGGCTCGTGTTATATAAATATGGTATGAATGAAATCTACAATTCAATAATTTTGATTTTCCCGTTGTTATCCCGTTTTGTCCAGAGCATTTAAATGTTTTTGAAATTGTAAAGTACATTGAATGTTTTTGCAATAAAATAATATTTAATTATAGAGTGGTTTTTTAATTCCCTTTTTACTACTATTAAAAAATCTATTTAGGTATATAAAATACCCATTCTACCTGTCTTTCTGTGGATCTGGAGTTATTGTTATTGTAAACCGTATATGTATAATATATTAGAAATTTATATTTAACGATATAATATGTAAATATTAATAAAGTAATAAGAAACCAATAATCAATGACCAAAAAAATAAAATAGAAGTATATATGTATATACTTCTCCTGCATAGGCAACCAAACCAGCAATTGCGGCTTCCACCTGTCTAAAATGCGGCAAAAGAGGTGAAACAGCGCGGGCACGAAAATAATCAAGTAGTCGGGTCCGCGTTGGCGCCGGGACTACATATCGCGGTCGGCAATTGTTTCGTAATCGCCGTAAACAAAATTAATGACAGTTGACGTTTGAAAACATCCGCAACAATGACGTATGGTCCTCATTTGTTTCCGTGATTCCCAACGCCTGCTGCAACGCGGGCAGAAATGCCTTATAGCGCGACAATAATTTCCTGCTGCTTACATAAAATGTGATATAGCGAAATTATTTCATAATAATTGTATGGTAAGTGAAAGTTAACTAAATTAAGTCACAGCTTAATTGCGAGGTTGGCACTTTTATTAAAGCATTGCGATTGATTCGGGGTAAACTAAAAATATAGTTTTTAAAATTAAATACTCCTAACATGTTGTGTGAGTGTAAAGTTTTAAGTTTATTTTAACTTTTAAGTATAAATAATATTGTTTAAATATAAATAATATTGTTTCGTGTTTTCGACAAATTTGCAAAACACTATTTTGTGATAAAACACGTAATTTCTAAAAACGTGGAAGTAAAAATCATTTTAAGTGCTCCTTATCAACCTGTACGATGCGCTATTCACTGATAAGAAACATTATGTCACATATATAAAAATTTTTGAGATAAATGTGTGCTGGAAAAAACTACCAGGCTTATCTACTTTAGGTCGTTAGTTGGGAGCTTTATATGACTCCATTTACTTGAATCCTATACAATTCCATTTACCTATTTTGAAAACTATTTGAGCATAGACTAAACAATCAATCCCACGAGGTGATTGCTAAAGATTTTTAGATTTACTGGTAAAGAGGAAATTGCTTAGTTTTTTAAAACACTTTGCAATGATTCAAAAATTGTTGTTTTATTATCATTTTCGATGTTTCATAATAAAGTGATATTCGAACGATTGTAATGGAAAAATGCAATCCATAATTGTAATGCCAGAGATTCCTAGATAAGATTAGTGAAGAACAAATTTCACAAAAAAAACAGGAGATCATCGTGCTGCACGGAAGCTGTACTGGGAAAATACACGACTAAAAAGTACACAGTAGACAGGAAATGGAATTTTAATGGGTTAAGTAGGCTTCACTATTACAACTTTTTTTGCCCTTCAGAATGTAGAATCCAAGTTTTCTTCGCGTCTACTTCTTGGAATAAGTACGTATGTACTTAATAGTTAATGCGTGTTACGTAGTTGTACTTGGAGATTGTTTGTAGGTATTCAATCGATTGGATTATATGTATACGACTGAACGTACCTGTTATAAGGTTTTGCCAGTGGTTATGGATTTTTGTTTTAATTATGTATAATAGTTACCCTTGCTGGGCAGAAAAATCAATTAGATTTATTTTTTTATCTATTTATAGGATTTCTTACGAGATCATCATCGATCTGCGTACACCGCCGCATCCTTGACTGCTCTGAATAGCAAACGCTGGTTGAGCACTTCCATAACTTTGAAGAATGCTCGAATAACGAATAGTTGAAGCGAAACTGAGCATGACGTACGTGGTTAATTTCAAAATTGGTCACAATCCAACGAAGGAAGAGTGCATTGCACCAGTTTTCAGAGGCATGCCTTGCTCTTCCAGTGCGCTACTCGAACGAAATGCTAAATGCCTGAGAGTTACCTGAGTCTTGGCTTCATTAAATTACACTTAAAATGTAATATGCCAGCGCCCAGATCATATTAGCAAAACTAACAGTAGCAGGCCGGCTTGGGGGAAGAGCAGCAGTTGGATTGCGACCCACAAAGTGTAGAGATCGTTTTAACGAGAAAAGTGAATAATTAGAGTTTTTGTAGCTTGAGTGCATCTTTTCAATAGTGTAAGGTTGTTAATTTTGGTATATTTGTTTGCGAAAATTTAATTAACCTCTCGTATTTATCGCTCACTTGGAAAATAGACTTTGGACCGCGCGCCTCCGCCAATTGTTTAAGCATGAAATTACCATGAAGTCGCTAGACAATGTGCTATTAAGATACAGTAGAACTCCATTTATCCGAATTGACGTTTGTGACAGCTGATCCGGATAAGTAGAACTTCGGATAAAGGAATCAAACAAAAAAGTTGCGGTAAATGTTAAGCGGAACGCCGTTAAACCGTTGCCTATATATTTATTGTTGCAGTGCTACATAATGAGTTATTTACACAAGTGCATTTCGTAGATACGGTATGTACACAATCCATTAACTGTCTTTAAAGCTCTAAATCTTTGGTACGTCTTGACTCATTTAATTGTCTTTAAAGTACTAAATCTTTGATATATCTTTACTCAGTTAATTGCCTTTAAAGTCCTAAATCTTTGGTATACCTACGTCTTCACTCCATTAACTCTCTTTAAAGCCCTAGATCTTTGATACGTCTTCACTCGTTTAACTGCCTTTAAGTTCTTTAGTGTGTTCAATCCTTTAACTGTCTTTATACTGGTTGGTAGGTCTTTAATCTTTTAACTTTGTTTGCTATAAAAATTAATCGAATCCTTCAAGGTATTGATTCGAATAACTGGCGATTCGAATGACTAGAGTTCGGATAAATGGAGTTATACGTTAATAAAAATGGTCACTTTTAAATTTCGAAATAAATACGGATTTTTTATTATAACCAATTTATTATATTTGAATTGTATATTACTAATCTAGTATTAATAATATTTAATATGTCCTTGTAAGTGGTTTGTTTCTTGACGTTTTTGTTTATAATTCCTTTTTCTTTTCTTGAGTTTCAGGTCTCTTTAATTTAATAAGAGTTAGATTTAATTCAATTACATTTATTTCTAGACGACGTTTATCGCTATTTGCGCATCTTCAGGTTTTTAATTTTTGTTTAATAATTCAGCAAGGGTTTTCGTCTATTCTTGCACTTTTTTTAAACAAATTCGTACACGACACTTTAAAAGCAGATTTGCATTTTGTATGAAACTATTAACATTAAAAACTTGAAGATGCGCAAATAATAATAACGTCAGGAAATAAATGGAAATGAATTAAATCTAACTTTTATTAATAAAGAGACCTGAAACCCAAGAAAAGAAAAAGGAATTTAATATGCTCTTTATATTAATAGATACAATAATAATTTTTATTGTTTAAAAAGGATTTTTATTGTTTCATTTCAGGCTGTTAAAATGAGTGCTAATATGTTTTCCACAAGTCTCGCAGCACCCCAGATGTCTAAATCGCAGCCGGCGACGCCGCAAACCCCTCTCAGCAAGATCCCCATTCCGTCCCCGACCCCTCTGAGGCGATCGGGAAGTCTTCGGTCTTCTGGAGATAGATTCTCCTTCGACGCGAACCAGCACAGGCACGGGAGCAGAGACTCGACCCCTTCTTCCGGCAGACTGAACGGGGTGACGAACCAGTTCTACACCGCCGCCAAGC
This sequence comes from Quadriops clusia, assembly GCA_033557875.1. Taxonomy (NCBI): domain Eukaryota; kingdom Metazoa; phylum Arthropoda; class Insecta; order Coleoptera; family Hydrophilidae; genus Quadriops; species Quadriops clusia. The sequence continues at coordinate 5,810 of JAWQRP010001017.1, read as the reverse complement.
CGCCCCCGTTTCGCAGGGGTGGCTCGTTCATAGAGAGGGGCGAGTATAGGGGAGCGGCAAATGGGGTAAAGTCGACTGCAGTGGCCAATCGGCCACAGCATTTAAACATTGAGCCCCGCGCCAAAGGGGGCCCTAAGGGGCCTCAGACCCCACAGTCCTTAGGGAGGATCAGGAGCTTGGTAAGTACCATTCAAAATACTTTAATATTATGTTTTTTGACGTCTAGGTTGTAAACGATTAAGTTGTACCACCTGCGAATTTAGGTTGATGGATATTGATCAATCTAAATTGAATATTTACTTACAAGCTAGACATTTGTATGGCAGTTAAACCGGTGGTTATTTTCACTAATTGTTATTTTTACTTCACCTGAAGATTATTTTGTTTTTTTTGTTGCGTCTTAAGTGTAATATGTAGCTCTATCTCTATTATGTCCCTATTGATTTTCTTGAACTTGCACCGAAATTTATGCAGTAACAAAATTTATGTAATTTCAAGTTGGCTAAAGCAAGTAGGTACAATGACTTTTAACATTAAGTATATACGTACCTACGGATCTTTTAATAGAGTTCTACTTTTTATCAGATGTACTTGAGCGTGTAATATTTAAGTTTTCTTTTTACTGGGGAATCGATTCTGCGGTAAGTTTTTCACTAGGAAAAAGTAGGCAAAATCTTAATAAATAAATTCATTGGAGCATGTACCTACAATCTATTTTTTATCTAAACCTGGTACATTATTTCGCAGTAAAAAAATAAATTGAATTTAAAACGAATGAATAACGCAACGGACTCGTTTCCCCATTCTACGCCTACTTCGCTGAACAAAAGTTATGCAACTCCGCCAATTGTTATTACTAAGATTGCTCATTTAATTATACAAAAAACATATTTTATACATTCAGGAAAATTTCAAACGTACTCTTTTGAAAGTTTCTTTATGCATTTAACACGCTTTTAAATAAGTGTGTTGTTTTTAAATCCCTTTGTAAAGTAGGATAGTCCTCGTTTCTGTAAATTAGAAAACACTTAATCACATAGGCATCTTAATTTCTTCATTAGTAAATAATTATTCATTATACACACCATTATGCAGTATAAACACCATTTCATGTCTGTATGTGTTTCCAGTCTCTGTCCGTTTCCAACACTAAGCTCAACTCTCCCAAATCGCCCTCAATAGTGACCTCTTCGCCGCGAACTCCTCCGACGTCCCCAGAAGGAAAGCTTCTTTCTGTGCCAGTGCCTGACTGGGACACCGAGAGCATCGCAAGTGTTAACAGTGGACTAAGCGTGGCTTCTTCCTGTGACCATGCTAGTGTTGCCAGGAATGGGACGACTTTCTCAGGGAGAAGCATGAAGTAAGCATTATTAAGCATTAAGTGTTATGTGAATACATGAAATTATTTCAAAAATATTTTCTTAGGTACGTGGTTCACTGTAACCAGCATGCTGGCGCCACAGGGGAAGACTACCTCACCCCTACGCAAAGAGCTCATAAACAGGTGAGGAGGCTCAAGCACCTCCTCTTGAAGGCCCAGCATGATCTAGACCAAAAAGACAGCGACATCGTCAAGCTCACTAAAGAAGTCGTCGAATTACGTCTATACAAAGCGGCCCTTTCTTCCCCAGAGGATAAATCCACCTCCAGCGATATAGTTACAGTCAGAGAAAATAACTTGGCCACAGAAGCAACCACGCCAACGGAAGGCGATCTTCCTGATGGTCCCATCTCCCTCATTCCGAACCACATAGGTATGACAAATTCTTGCACGGATTCTGGCCATTTCGAAGACTTCAGCAACTCGTCCATACACTCCAAAGATTCCCTGCACCTGAGCGAAGCTTGCGGACAATCTCCTTGCAAGAGGAAAGTTGAGACTGCCGACAAAGCAGTAACTGCGGACTTAGGACCTTTGGAATTCAACGCAGAACACCACAAACTAATCAACGAATACGAACTCCGATTACAGGAGTTAGTGAAAACGCATGAGAACGAATCTCACCAGTTGAAGCAGAAGCATAACGACAAAGTAGAGGAACTATTATTGAGGATAAGCGAAATAAATGCCAGGTAAGGCCAACTATATTTGTAATGTTTGTTTACATTTGTATTTGTAATAATTGTGCAACGAGAAAATTTATTTAATGTTTTGAACTGCTTTTAATTTAGTCTCCCATAGTAAACTGCTGCGTCCCTCTTCTCTTATAAATACAGTAATGCATTTGACCTCCACCTTAATATCATTCAAAATAAACATACACACTTCATTACTAGAATTTAAATCTCTATTAAGAGTTATTACAAACATAGGCAGTTTATCGCTAAAGGGCATCAATTTGAGTTTATTTCCACTTTATGAAATATTGATCATTGATAAAAATAAACAGAAAAGAAGTATAGAACACACAATTGTCCAGTTTTGCATAATAACTCGTGCATGTGTTTTCAGCTACAAAATCGTTAAATCAGATTCTTGTAAAATGGATTATGATCATTTTCTGGTTAGTACCTTAAAATATAAAATAAATAATAATTGAAACAATTGTAAAAAAAATATTAATCAAACGCTAAACTAAACTTTCCTAACATATTAAACAAATATAACAACAAAAAATAAATGCAAACTTAACTATGAGAAGAGCTGAAAATAATGCCTGAAAATATGAAATGCTTAATAAGTGTACGCACAAATTGGTTTATCCCCATCTGATTTGATTTCAATTTTTTTAGGTACTGGGAATTGATTCCTGATTTGGATGCAGCTAAGGTTCGAATAAAAGAATTAGAGCAAAGTTTAGAAGATGCTTGCAGAAAATTGGAAGAGTCTGAGGACAAGTCCAAGCAAATGTACCTCCAAATGTACCAACAGGGTCAACAGGCAGCCAAGTTAGAGCAAGAGAAACATGTAATGGAAGTAGCTGCTAGTAGCCCTAATCGGATATCAGTTCCTGAACTCCTTCATCAGCTACAAGTGACGCAAGAGGAATTAGACAAAGTCAGAGTGAGTACCATACTTGAACAAAATATACACAGTGAACAATTATGTTCACAGTGAACAATTATGTTCACAATGGACAAATATGTTCCAAAACAATGAATAATTATACAACATATCCAAGTAACCACATTAATGCAAATAAGTGCAACGTTTCAAAAGCATCATTATCTATGTATATTACCACGTGAAATTACCTTGCCAACACATGAATCAAAATTACTATTAACCAATGTAATATATGTATTACGTATTTATCACTAGCATTTACCACGTGTGTGACCTCATTTACTAATTTTTAGGACCTAGAATATGCCTCATCATCCAATAACCCCACACCCTTATTGAGTGCAAAAGAGGCTATCTCCCTCTGGGTGCTCGGTGCTCGAAAGGTAACCATCAAAAGTCGCATTAATCGAACACCCTTCGTAGCAGAATCACATCTTTTCTAATTCCTACGCAAAAGCTATCTATAAACACACTATAAATAATATTATGTGAAAGAAATAAAATGAACTACGAAACTATTCCAATTTCATAAAACCACTACAATATTGTTTAATTGTGTTTATAGGGCATATGCATGCGTACGCATAGAGGTAGTAGCCTCCATTTTTGCATGATATTATTATGAAACAGCACTGCCAAATTGCACTGTAGTAAATCACTGATAAGTAAAAATCTTCCTTAAATGTCGTAGACATTTTTTGTTATTTTGTATATAATGCCTCAGAAGTATAATGAACCAAGACCGGTTTTATTCGTTTTGCAAAAAAATAAGAATTTTACGTTTGAGTGTACAATTAAAAAACTGCCGTAGGTATTGAAATTTTTAAACCTGATAAAGAAGACATTTTCCACTATACTTCTGAACCACTCATATACCCTTCATGTTATGTTCTAATTGAACAACATTTAAATTGTTATATCTTTAATTTTAAAAAGTTTGAAATAATCTTATAATAAAATTTTCTCCCTAATTCTAGGCAATGTACAAACAATTAATGGAGGCCAAATCGAAGAATAAGATCGACCCAGAAATAACGCTGCAGTTCTTGAAATCAGCGATCTATTACTTCTTGACTGACAAAGAGAATACGCAGGGACATCTGAAGGCGATCCAGAGTATTCTCGGATTCACAGAGAGTGAGATTAGGGCCATAGATCAAGCGAGGCTGTCCTAACCTTTAGGCTATTTAACGAATACTAGGATTAAGAATTCGTAGCTAGACCTTAAATGAATTTAAAGAATTGTTGACTACCAACGGATAGCTAATTAATTGATGATTCATAATAAATTTTAATGCCTTAGACACGATTCAAACAAATCAGAGAAACTTTATTATGTACAATAGAGAAGTACAGAATACGAAAATAATACTATATAAGAAGGGTACACTTACAGGATAAAATTCAAATTATTTTTTATGGTATGTAACGACATTATGAAAAACTTGTTATAGATTAATGTGTAAATAATATAGGATAAATATTACAGCGTATATGTTTTTCGGGGTTGCACCTACTGTTCTATTCTTTTAAAAAGTTCCTTAATTTACTGTATTCCTAAGTTTGTTCTAGTTTGGCTGTTTAAGTGTGATAATTTACCTATAATTTTAACTTATTTGTAATGTAAACAAATTATTATGTCTACGTACTCTCAAGTACGTTATTGCTTATTGTAAATAAGCGCGTCCATAAAGCTAATCAAAATACTAGAGATGTTATTAGAGCTTTTATTTTTATAACGTAATGTTTCAAGAGCATTTCGATGGTACTAGCCTTAGGTGACCTAGGATAATTGTAAGCACAGATATACGTGCTATAAGTAAATAAACGGTGTTGTTAATTTTTAGGCCTATAGATATCTATATATATTTTTTAAAGTAAAGTTACCTTTGGGTCGGAATTGTGCAATAAATAAACTAATTGTAGTACATATACAAGTGACGGTGGCTACTTCTCCGTATTGTATATCCTTATTTCGCACCAAAAAGCTATTTACGGGCACTATTTATGTATTCGAGAGCTTTTTTGTAAATTTAAATGTATATTTTTTTGTATCATCAAATAATATAATAACACTGATTGTTATCACAATGTGTACGTTACAATGATTATTACAATTATAAATTTATGACAGAAATATTTGGTGTTGTTATAATAAAAACGATTACTGAAAAGAAACAAAATGTAGCCTTATTTATGTCATTTGTGGCAAAATGGGAAATACTATGTATTAAAAAAAATTACGATCATCTTCTTAGATGCATTAACCTCCCCCTTGTTTAAATTACATAAAGTTAGCTTAAAGTCGCATTTGATTTGATTATAATACATATATGTACAAGAAAATTTCAAATGGGATTTGTATAAAAATGTAATAGAAGAAAGAAACAGACAACTATATTGTGCATACAAAATTGTTGAGCATAAAGATGCTACAATAAGTACAAGGAAAAAATTGTCTACATTTATGTGATAAAACAACTAATAGAGAACAAAGATGCAAAAAATTAGAACAGTACATTTAGAAATCGTAGATTTGTGAATAGCATACAATACAGTTTCCAGAAATCAAAAATTAAAAGATCTAGAAAAGCAAAAAAATATATAAATAGATAAATATACAACATTAAAATTTTATAAGAAGAAACTTTTTGAAAATTCAAAAAAATCAACAAACATAATTACCGTCGTAACGTACGTACGTACGTACGTACGTCCGTCCGTCCGTCCGTCCGTCCGTCCGTCCGTCCATCGGTAATTTTCCCATTTTAAGGAATATGATTTATATGGTGATTGTGTATCG
>JAWQRP010001016.1:0-21765 GCA_033557875.1 Quadriops clusia | reverse complement strand
TTTTTCCGCGAGCAGACTGTCTAAACTTCAGAAGCAGATGCATCAAAATATAACAAGAAAATCTGTGTTGCAAATGTATAATTACATTAACGAAATTCTTAAAGCTGTAGCATGAAAACGAGAAAACTTTGCGGTAGTGAGAAGGCTTAAGTAAGAAAATCCTCGTCGAGACTCCCGGTGCCTTACAAAAAGCGTAATAGCGCTAGCGCTACGCCGCGAAATAATAAGGTCAACTTTCAGCCGCGGCTCTGTAACTTTCAGATTATACTCTTGTAACTACTACATTTTTGCCACTTCACTGAAATGTGCTTTCTAAACAATGGCAATGATAAACATAACATCAAACACAAATTTCCGCCACGTGTTTTTCTACTCTTTTTAAAGTAGCCAACAAAAATGTCTTTTTGACTCCCTATGAGATACTGAAGCGGATTTTGGTAAAAGCCATTTGTTAAAAGAAATATGTGTCCTAGCCTTACGGAGAGGAATAGTCTGGAAAGCGTAAAATAAAGTACAAATAAAATATTTCCCATATTATGAATATCAAAGTGAAGGGAAACACAAAGCTTTTGTAACTTCGTGCGGGTACTTCAGTTCCCTTTTGCGTGGGCCGTTTGTGCATTCGCAAAAGGAACATTCTATAATAAATGGCACTCTCTCTGTATGAACATCAGTAAATTGTTATCGTCGTAACACATACGAACCTTTTTGATATTTAAAATACACGACCGTATGCGTCCGTTCAAAAGTTTCTGTAACAGCGTATTACAGCCAAAACCGTAAATTATATTTAAACATTGTATTACAATGTTCATTTCCAGTTTTATTTGAAAAAGTAACATCCTATATATGGACTTTTCTTCATCAAATGCTTTGGTTATGAATATGAGTTTGCAACTTCAAACTTTAACATGTGTAGAAGATTATTTCCAGACGAGGCACCTTTAACATATCTTATACTACTAAGCACACTACTTTAGTAAAACTTTCAAATCTGAATAAATCTAATCAAAATTAATTATAATTTTCTATATTATGTTCTTGAATAAGTCTTCAACGATTTTTCAGCGTACGTTATATCAGCATTTAATAATACACTGGCCTGCAAACTTAAGGGAACACCTACGAGAGAGCAAAAATTTCGGTCATTTTCAAGACTTTGTATCTCAGAGAAAAAAAAACACCCTTTTTCACGTGAGAAATGAAAAAGACCGAAAATTTTCCGTAAAATTTTCAAATTTTAATCACGTCCACGGACTTCAATGATTTTTTGTGATTAATTTCTTCAATTGCATCTTGTAGAATGAACTTTTCTCTATGCGCTCCACATTAATTCATTTTTTTGCGACAATTTTTAATTAACTTATTGACAATCAAAGAAAAAATCGCACCTTTGACTTTTGACAGTCGTAACTTCCGGTAGCAAATATCAATATGCATTTAGTCTACGGCATAAGAAATCTTAGGATATTCTTTGAATGCTGTTGATTAAAATTTTCCATAGCTTGACTTTTTTATTAGGTTAATTTTGTTTAAAAATTACCTTTAAATTCACCAATTTGCCGGGTCGTATTAAAACTGTGGTCACATCGAGGGCATGAGCGATAACATTGCAATGTTTACATTTTTTATAAGCAAAAACAATCGTCTTAACCCCTTTGGTATTGAATATTCAAATGACCGTAGCTGCATGAAAAAAGTTCGCCTTGAAGTTTCCTTAAACATACTGCCGGCATTAACGTTACCCGAAACGTACCAAGAGGGGGTTGCCGGTTAGATTTATGTTTCATTGTCATCGTAAGGTCAGTGTTTTCCACAGGTGAGAACCTGTGGTGCGTCTATGCCACAGTATTTATCGACTCCAAACTCCCAATCCAAAATTTGATAGTTTGTCCGTTTGTTTATCCGTTCGTTTGTCCGTTAGACTGTTCGTCTAATAATGAGTAGCGTTTCTTCTCTTCTGTATCACAGCACTCAACCTGTATGGCATAGTAACGTATCTGCGTATTAATTTTTTGGGAATTCTTCTCCATTTGCTAACTGTATTAAAGTGGCAATGTTTGGATGTTGTCGTCGAATACGTCTTTCAAGAATATCCAAAACATTTTCTATGGGATTTAAGTCAGGGTTTTTTGGTGGATGGGGAAGAACCGCAATGTCATGCTGGGCAAGAAATTGTTGCGATAAGTTAGCAACATGAGGTCGAACATTATCTTGTAATAACAAGAATGGATTTCCTCTGGTTTGGCGAAGAGCAGGAAGCACTACTGGACGTAAAATTTCATCTATCGTGCCTCAGTTAGTCCAACCCTAGGACGAACAATCAGTAGAGTCCTCGAAAATCGTGATTATCCCGCCCAAAACATAACATGTTTGAATTTGACTTACTCTAGTATAATTTTTTGATTACTCACAGGAAATTCTCCGAAAAAAAATCATGTATTCAATTTCTTCAACAAACTCGTTATGTTGGTTACGATGGTGCATACAACAAAACAAACCAGTTGATCTTTAACTGAAAAAATAATAAATCGTTATAACGATTTGGTCAATTCTAAATTGTGAATACCTATGGTAGAAACGTGCCCGCAAAGGAATACTCGGAAAGTCTTTATGACATTCTCATCTAAGTCCTCTGCTATTCAATATTGAAATGACTGTAACTCTGAGAAAAAAAGTCGCAGAGACCTCGGCGGTATTACGTTGTGCTCGTCTTGAAAAATCCTATCAAACGAACCCTAACTGCGGCACGATACCTAGAAGAAATTTTACGACAAGTAGTGCTTCCCCTTCGCCAAGGATATCAATTCTTGTTATTACAAGATAATGTTCGACCTCATGTTGCTAACTTATCGCAACAATTTCTTGCCCAGCATGACATTGCGGTGATTATCCATCCACCAAGAAACCCTGACTTAAATCCCATAGAAAATGTTTTGGATATTCTTGAAAGGCGTATTCGACGACAACATCCAAACATTGCCACCTTAGAACAGTTCTGCGGTAAACTTGGAGAAGAATTCCTAAAAAATTAATACGCAGATACGTTACTATGCCATCCAGGTTGAGTGCAGTGATACAGAAGAGAAGAAACGCTACTCATTATTAGACCAAACAGTCTAACGGACAAACAAACGGACAAACTATCAAATTTTGGATTGGGAGTTTGGAGTCGATAAATACTGTCGAATAGACGCACCACGGGTTCTCACCTGTCAAAAACACTGACCTTACAATGACAATGAAACGTAAATCTGACCGGCAACCTCCTCGTGGTACGTTTCAGGTAACGCTAATGCCAACAGTATGTTTAAGGAAATTTCAAGGCGAACTTTTTTCATAGAGTTACGGCTATTTGAATATTGAATACCAAAGGGGTTAAGACAAGAACGTGAAGAAGACTCTGTGGCCATTTCTTTATAGGCACGTGTGGATAAAAGTGAAGTGGAAAGACATGTGCGGTGTTCGCAAAGGAAAGGCCGGAAAGTCTTTCTTATATTCTCGTCTAAGTCCTGTGCTATTCAATGTTTAAATGGCCGTAACTCGGCGAAAAAAAAGTCGCAGAGACCTAGGCGATATCAAGTTGTCCTCGTCTTGAAAGACCCTTTCAAACGAAACCTCACACGACCCCTCATTGCATTTAAGATTTTTAGCTACACAGGCTGATTATAAAAGACTCTAATCTTTTAAAACGCTGGGACACAAGGTAAACATGTTTTGATCGACTTGAAATTTTGTCCTTGTTTTACTGATTGTTTTTGCTTATAAAAAATGTAAACATTGAAATGTTATCGCTCATGCCCTCGATGTGACCACAGATTTAATACGGCCCGGCAAATTGGAGAATTTAAGGGTCATTTTTAAACGAAATTAACATAATAAAAAAGTCAAGCTATGAAAAATTTTACTCAACAGCATTTCAAAGAATACCCTAAGATTTCTTATCCCGTAGACTAAATGCATATTGTTATTTGCTACCGCAAGTTACGACTGCCAAAAGTCAAAGGTGCGATTTTTTCTTTGATTGTCAATAAGTTAATTAAAAATTGTCGCAGGAAAATGAATTACAGTGGAACACATAGAGAAAAGTTCATTCTTCAAGATTGAAGAAATGAATCACAAAAAATCATTGAGGTCCGTGGACGTGTTTAAAATTTGAAAATTTTACGGAAAATTTTCGACCTTTCGTTTCTCACATGAAAAAGGGGGGTTTCTTAAGAAATATAAACTTTTTGCTTAAAACATCGAAAAGTAGGGAGTTTTTTCTTTAAAATGATGTGCATAACGTTTTTGGATGGTCATTTTTCTCAGAGATAAAGAGTCTTGAAAATGACCGAAATTTTTGCTCTCTCGTAGGTGTTCCCTTAATTTTGCAGGCCAGTGTATTTCAGTTATATTTAACAATATTATGTAAAAATTTCAAACCGTTTTATTTTCTTGTACGAAGTTATTAACAATAACACGAATGCTTCTGACCGGACACATCATTTCTGAGGAAATTATTAAGCCGTCATCTAAATGACTACATACGTTTAATGTACTTTTTTCAAAGTTATACTAATAAATCTGGAGTAATAATTGTTCGTCCAATTATGTTTTTTTTCATGCTTATATATCCTTTTTTTATGTCGTGCATTATGCCACAAAATAAAATATTATTTATGGTTGAATAAAGAACATTGTGTTTAATAGTAGGTATGTTTAGGTATGCATTTTTTTAGTCAACATAAATATAATCTTACAATTAAGTACTGAAGTAAAAATATGTATTCACTCGATTACAAACACCTTGGACTATAAAGGTATTAATAGATTGGCACAGATCTAAAAGTTATAGAAACTAAAGTTTTGAAAATGAGCAAAAAATGACTTAATTCTATAAACTGTAACCCTATCAAATAACTAAATATGTAGAATTACAAATCTTAGAGGAAATTTACTTCTATTTACAATACTTCTATTATAATACTACTTCTTGTAAACCTACTATTTTGTTCTATTATATTTATGGAAGAAAAGCGTAAGTTTCAACATCTATCAAGTACGTTTACTTAGATTTCTTAAAGTGTAAGAGCAATAGGCTAATAATAATAATAAAGGGTAGGTACACTACAGTGCTTTGCTGAATATTTCAGGCCCACTTGTGCCAATTTGTAGCGCGCATGTTAAGTCTTTTCAAGACTTAACTATACAAAGTGAAGGAGTCATTGTCCTGCAGCGACATCCCCTGTACTAACGTCCTCGTTTTGTTGCAGGAACTGGAGGGCAGCGATGTATGGAAGAGTGAGGATTACAACTGCCCCTCGTCTGCGTGGGTTTTCACGAAACGGACCTAGAGATTACAATGACGACCGGCTCGGGGAGCTGAAAGTGCGTGAGTGAATAAGTGCGTTCGTGAGTCAGTGAATGCGTGCGTATAATACCATGCGACCGTCCGCGTGATAATGACGGCGGTCGGCATAGGTACTATCGGACCATCGACGACCACTGCGTCACTTCTCCTGTTGCTTTCTACCACTCTGCTGCACTCGTCCTCTACTCTGGAATTAGGTAAATTGTTGCTTTCCCTGATTGTTCTTTTGGATAGTGTTTTTGTTTATGTCTTACAAAGCCTTTTTACTCTTCATTTTTACTAACTGCAAAGAGTCGTAAAGTTAGCTGGGAGCTGAACTGAAGCGTGGAGACGCAAGATGTGTTTGTTCCATAGAAAGATATTATTCATACTAGTTGTTAAAAAAAAAACATCGAAATCTTGAATTATGGGTTTATCAAATAATTTTAAAACACTCATATTCCTTTTAAATTTTGGTTTCGGACCCTTAATTTAATAGTGTGAATCAAACGTTACACCATATTTATCGTTCAGAAAGTCCCTCATAAATGTTGTAATAGTAAAAAAATATTAGGGACTACTTGAAGTAAATTGAAACTTTTTAACTTTTAAAAATGTCACGCAAAAGTTAATATAAATTACAATTTATAAAGATTTTATATACTTTGATGATAAACAAATATACAAATGAAAACAAGTTTTTCTCAAAAAATGGTGTTATTTTTGTTAATTTTAATATGTAATAAACAAGTTCAAACATTACAAAAACTATTCAACAAAAATTTTAAAATATTGGACAAGTAGTAGGAAAACAGTCAGTGAAAACAAAGATACCTAGGTTACAACTTGATCAAGAAATGCGATCATTTAATAGGAGTAAAAACTAAAATTGAAAATTTTTATAACATCAAAAATTATTTTGTAATAAATTATGCTTAACATACAGTTTCGCTAATCATAGCCTTTGCTTCTAAGAGCGATCGCACAGCAAATTCTAATATAGCTTTGGTCATAAAGAAGTGTATACAATCCAATGAGGGAGCCGTCACTTATAGTTATAAATGATTTAACAAAATAACTAGGTAGTAATCAGGGGTGGAAGGACGTTACTGGGGACTCGCACAGATAGTACGACGACGACAGTGTTTCCGCCACCTGATGCTGATTTTAAATACTTACAAATTACAGCAATAATAGGAATAGATCTAAACTTCACCAATTTGAATCTGTATCATTCCTGCTCAGGTTTTCGCCATCAGTAGTGGCTTCAATAATAAAAGATTTATTCTTAATAATTAAATCATTCAATTTTCATGGTGCCAGTTTTGTCAACCTTTACGATGATAATTATGATATCGCTGAGAACCAGTCTTCTGTAACGAAAACAAATAGAGTGAACTCCGGATTATACATAAGATACTAAGAATTTTTACGGGTACATTAACACTAGAATATATTAATTTTCAGGATAGTGTTATGACTACCTAGCCATAAATGCATTCGCTACCTTCTTGATTAAGGCTTTGAATACAGGATTGGCGATTGAACCTCTTAATTGTAAATGGTGTAATGGTCCTGATTTTTTTCTCGGGTTTTCCATACTCCGATCCCGTTGCAACATGAAATTTCCGGTTACTAGAAATTACACGAAACATTTCTCTGATAGCTTATCAATATTAAATTATTACTTTTTCTTTAAGCATTTAGTACGCGAACATCCTGCAATCGAAACTAAAAATAAATTCACACAACTAATGGAAACGATTGCCATTGCACGAAAGCTTAAAATACATAAACCGAAAATGTTATTAATAATATTAGTTTAAAATAATTCGATTCGCCAAGAAACAGATAATAAATAAAATGGGTATAGCTGTATGAAACTAACTTTGCGACAACAAACACTTGAATTTTTCTATTGGAATTCCATCCAGCATGACGACTTGAAAATTGAATATCCTCGCAATTTCCTATATTATAAACTCTCAATACAACGTACCTTATGATTTTCAATTTAATGCATTGCAACGCCACGTATTGGAGGAGTTTAACTGAACGTGCCGCGTGCATACACTACTTTTGCGAAATATTACAAATAGCACCCCGATACATTTATTTTTCTATTTATCTAAGTTTAATGCATATTCGGGAAAATATATTTCCTACGGGGGAATTCAATTTTTGTTCAACATTTCTGCAGGATTTTGAAATGAGTTTTATTTAAATCCAAGTGTTGTCGATGTTAATATAAGTTATAATTAATTTATGTATTTATGTGACTCTTTTAATCAATATTTACCCACTTGGTAACACTTCCACATACATTGGCAATACAAAGAGATACATTACATATTATTCATTAAACCTGACCAATTGATTTTTTTTAAAGAAAATGAATTGATTTCCAATTTGTAAATCTGGAATTTCTTTTTTTAACTTGTGACAAAGAGTATAGGCAATCGAGGAACATCGTAAGGAACGTAGATTGAAGGGAAGCTGTGATGGTGACCAATAAAATAGCAAACGCAGGAAAATAACTGATGTTCGATTAATTTGACACATCCTTATGCCCTTTGAAAGAAAAAAAGAAGTCGTAAAGGTTGAATGACATTCCAGAAAGTCCTTTAAGCTGACCATTCAAGACAACTACTGGAGCTCCAGACAATCTAATTTGGAACTGTGCTACTTTCCTTTAGAACAGGATAATTCGGTTTCTAGTCGAGACAAACATCGGGGCAAACTGTTAGATATTGCTTGGTCGCCCATAACTGCATTTCTTTGAAAAGTCTTTTTGCGTTTTAGCAATGGAAGGTGAAGCACTCGTTAATTGTTTAACAATTCCATTTCTTAAACACGCTCTAACAATAATTTCTGGTACCTTGGAACTTAAAGTTTATCGTTTACTCTAAACAGGTACTTACACGGTCATGTATACGGACTATAGTTTATGTTAATTATACATCCATTAAATACTAACTTCCAGGTGTGCAAGCGAAGGAATGTTTAACTGAATTTACTTACAGGCAGTAGAAACTCAGAATTCAATATTTGACTCGACAAGTTTACTCGAAAGCTTTCAGTAACTGTAGTATAATTATCATTTATGAAACCCATGGTAAATTATTCATTGTATTCTAATTACCCTTGCAAACTTCGGATGCGACAACTATACAGCTAACAGACTGTGATATACTTTCTCATTTGGCAATATTAAGATGTATTGGTCCTCCTGGGCATATTGGGCCTCCTCTGCAAACTCCCTAGGGACTCGGCGTTCTTACGTTTATCTGTCTTTTATTATAAAATATTGCTTCTACTGAAGATAAATATCTTTAAAAACAAGTTATGGAAACTACTATTTTGTTTTATTGATCTTTATGCGGAAGCGTGGCAGTAATACGAGCAAGTATTTGTAGCCTTTAGTTTAGAAAATATGGTTTTGAACTCTTTGAAAACAATCATATTTATCTCTTTTCCGCTCTCGTAAATATATAGATTTAATAAAAAAGATATCTGCTTGATATAAGTCATCCAAAATTACTGTCAGATAGGCAGCACTCTTATATACAAATAACACGATACCCAAAATCGTTATGAATAATATATCGATTACGGGCATCCCAAATTTAGCACATTATACTAAATAGGTTTGCATAAATGTGCAGCCATCCTGAACTCTAACACTAGCACATTCTGTTATCGACAATGGAGAATAACTTTTACGTTCGCAAACCACTGACGTTCCATTATTAGCGTCCACAAGTACATACGATATTAAATTTGACAATACCAATTAAATAATAACCCAACCCTAGGGAAATTTCAATGCTAAGGTTTATACTCGGCTCAAAACGATCGTTTGGAGCAACTGGGTTAACCGATTATATATTAATGCGTATATCATTTATCTGATGGTGTAAAATATTTATGACCATCCATAGTATGAACGTTCACATTTCGTGTGACGTTATAGCGATATGGCTCATATTTATAGACAAAATGTAGGTATGTTTATAATGGCTATGTAAAACAAAGGATGTAATAGCTCGAACCGTAAACAATGATTTTATGTGCCATTTTTATAAACAGATCAATGATTTGAAAGCCGTATCAGCAATTGCAAGGGGCACTGTGCCTTAAATAACGATTTTATACCAACCACTTTAAATTTCCCATAGAAAACGTGTCCCTCGCGTCATATCATATATCTGAAGGTTGTTAAATAAAAATCTTATTAAGGTTACTCTTTTGCATATTTTTCAATATAGGTTCGTATGCATAAAAGAAATGATATTAAAATATCATAGCAAAATGTTTACGTTGGTACCAAAGTTCTTGATAACATTTTACGAAAGTAAATCGTGATTCCATGAAAATTCTTTTTATTCCTTT
This sequence comes from Quadriops clusia, assembly GCA_033557875.1. Lineage (NCBI taxonomy): Eukaryota > Metazoa > Arthropoda > Insecta > Coleoptera > Hydrophilidae > Quadriops > Quadriops clusia. Next base: position 12,041 of record JAWQRP010001016.1, on the reverse strand, counting down.
TACCACATCACATTTATATCGTTTAAATTTTATTTCGAATACAAACCCTAAAATAAAAAAGACACCAGCAATAAATTTCCCTACCGGTAGTTAATCAAATATAATCTATATATTTCTACTTTATGCCACGTAAATTAAGCGTTAAAAGCATTTATTGATAAAAAAATATCTACTATATAGCGAATATATGAACTACATGGTTTTGATTTTAGTACCTTTTGCACCCTAAAAAGCACAAATACCTAATATTTCGTAATGCACAATTTTGCGTGCTACCAATTTCCAGGTGGCAATGATATATTACTAGAACCTAATATTTTTAGAAATAATTTTCATAAGCATTATATCGAAACATACATATGTTTGTATAACCACATTGTAAGCTTTGAGGGTTGCCTTCGTTTCTTAAGCTACCCACGAAATATACATCGCGCGGAAGAAATATATACTTCAGATACATATTTTAAAAATTTTATATATGGGGGTTTGTAAAACAGAGACTTTTATCTTACGTTTCTGCACTGAGAAACAAAAATATGTTCGGTCTCATCCGACGTTTTCCCATTTTAGAATATAAAGCGAAACTATCTCGCCCAGGAAAGATCATAGCCCAATTGTCTTCGCTAGAATATAAGGATTTCAAAGAAAAGTTTTATTTGAAAATATGTGCAGCAAAGAGATACGCGAAACTTCCTCTCTCTGAAATAATTTTCAGTACACATAACACAAAATTTCCTTAACCATTTTGTTGCAGTCCCGAGAAGAAATATAAATAATTGTGTTTTTGTGAATGGCTTTGCATGAATAGTTGTGAAACCAAGGAGCATCACTGAATACGTGCAGAGATGTGTTTTAGGCTCACACAAAAGAGTTATGCATGCTTGATTTAACAGTAAATAGTAGCTTGTTTGGAGAAGGATTTCCCCTTTAGAATCACATCCGTCCTTTGAATTCCCATAAATTTCGAGGCATTCGCATTTGAAACGATAAAAGCATATATTATGAGCAAATAAAAGCAAAATTTCAAAAGAATATAGTACCAATTTACATTTTTTTTTTGTTAGAAATAGTTATAGAAGACTTATTTGTAAATTTAAATATAATTGAACTCTTTTAACATTTGTGTTTTAATCAATTCTAATCTTTTGTGAAATATATGTACCTATTGTGACAGTACCAAACACCGAACGGGAACTACCCTTCTGGGACAAAGGTGAATTCTTTCTTAAAGTTTCTAAAATAATTAAAGGACTCGTGTTTAAACTAATCGATTAAGTCAAATTTCAAAGAAATTAATTAATAATTTGGGACGTGATCGTTTAATGGTTAAAACGCCTACTCGTTGTGTTTACGTATCATATTATACCAGTTAAGGCACGAAAGGAGGATATTTGATAAGATAAAGACCGGAAAGTTTCTTGGGTCTGACGGACAAAAGGGCTGTTTAACGCATAATGTTAGAATATAGGTTAGACTTGTCTAACAAGTCAATTAAATTGCACTTACCGTGAAAGACTGAAAATTCTGCACTATATTAACTTTTACTTAAAAATAATAATTAACTTACTTTGCATCGTTGTGATTATTAGAACTGGAGGTAACTTCATTCTATCACTTCCTAAATTAAAATTATTGTTGTAAAGTATTTGCCCTTAACTACTTCACGATGCCTCAAAACCAGACTGATCAAAATAATTTCTAATCTCTGACCTCAACTAGAATTTCCTACAAATTATAGCTTTGTTCCATCCCCTACGTCCTATTAGTTCATGTACTAGTCAGACGATCAGAAGTTCATCAACAGTATGCGCAGTTTATAAATATTTATGTACTGCGCAATTTGTTTAAGAACTCCTGTTCGTCTGACTAGTACGTGAACTAGTCGGACGTAGGGGATGGAACAAAGCTTATATTAAACAAATCATGGTTCTATTTCACTCTGTTATATTGACGACCTTAACTCTATATTTTCTCAATAAAATGGTTTCTATAAAATCTTGTACAAATATTAATTTGTTTAAACTGTGATGTATTGTACTTTAATTTTTCAACAACAATTATTATCTATTAACTACTGACATTTTGATTTCTGATGATTAATACACAAATTGTAGTTTCTACAATCTAGCAAATTTTTCCATCAACCTATTTCTTGGTATTGAATAGTATCCCTTCTCCAAATAGACCAAAACCATATGAATTTCTTGTCTAGAGGATGGTTCCTTATCCAATACATATTGTACAATAAATAGGTTATTTCTATTATTCACTAATTCGATTTTTATTTGAAACTTGAAGTTTATCATTTATAATTAGACCAAAAAATTATATAAACTACATAGGTACGATTCGTGGACAAACCTTCATAGTTTTTAGGTTCTCTATTTTTACCTTTACAAAGATATGATAAAAGCTGTTTTTCACTTCAATGATATTACTTCTCTTGAAACACATATTAAAACTACAACCGGTTATAAAACGTATCTTTTCCGTATTTTATTAAATTTCTTCGTGACGTAATTTCCGAATAAAAAACAGCAATTCGGATGTAACATGGCGAAAATTGATACAGGTATGCAAATGACGATGTAATTAATAATAATATCCATTTTCAGGTAGGTAAACTTTAATACATTAACTCTGCGCAAATCTATCACCGAGTTTTAATTAACGTTTAAATAGGTATACACAGTAAACAGCTTTCGTTATTTGAAATAAAACCGTATCCAGTCAAAGCGGTAATTTTGATTACGCTCCCTGGTTAAACATCGTTTTGCATTTTAGACAAACGGTGAGTGATTGGCACTATGAGGTAGTTAAAACATAACAAACCGTTTAAATGCTTGTATAAATTAAATTCTCTTTGAAGAATTTCAGTTCCAGGCAGGTGATATGAATCGGATAATCCATTCAAATGAGCTTTGCACCCTTAAACAAGAGCATTTCACTTAAATTTCTGCCAGATTCGTGGCTTTTCTTTCCTGTTATTTCGCTTAATCGCTATGAAAATTCTTGCAATTAACGTTGCATGAATTTGCCTTTATTTTAACACAACGTTTTGTAAGTACTTTTAAATGTTTACCCTTTGTGTAAGTAATTCTGAAAGGAAAATAAAATCTAAATACTTTGTTATGTTTCATTTTTACTCTCCTTTCAAATGTATAAAAAGTTAATTATGAAATGTTGGTATGTAAATATTTTATATTTCCACGAATTTGTTCACTTTTAAAGTATTTATGTACACAAATTGGAACGTGTTCGCCGGTTATATTGAAAAATACTGAACTGCTCAAAACCCTAAAAGCCAGCAGGGAAAAATGAACCAAGTTGAAAGTAATTTACGTAGAGTTTGTAATTAAAAACGAAATTTTTTAAAGTTAAGTTGTTTAACCGGTATTCCCGCATTTTTTCTCCTGGTTTTGTTTCCGGAAACAATGCGGCCCTTGCTCCGAAATAAGCTTGTATTAGCAACAGAACTAATTGCTTTTTGTCCGTAGTTATTCACAGTAACACAACAAGAAACTAATGTTTCATTATAGTTATCATTAATCATTGTATACGGATAGTTTAAATTAACGTCACTGCAATGATGTCATGATGTTTCTTTGCCGAGCACTTGACAATGTCTTCCCTAAAGCTCATTAACTTAGTCATCACTGATAGATTGAAAGTGCACAATAGAATATGTAAAGCACAATAACTGTATCAACTTGTATTTAATGAACTTTCGATTTGAATCAAGTCTGCGAATGACATTCTAAAGGCAGTTTTAAAGGAGATGTGTTGCACAATAAGGGTTTAGAACGTCGATATGGCCTTTTATAAAATTGAACAAATAAATATTTATGCACCTATTATTGAAGTACAAATCGGGTTGAAATTAATAATAGTATAATACTATTTTGAGTTGAAATAACGTATTTTCACGTATGATTAACATTTTTTAGATGTACAATAAATGAATTCCATTTAAAATATAGCGTTATGTTTTTGATAAGTTTATTTGGGGCAATTTCTTTTAACGGTGTTTATCGCACGAAGAGGATGGAATTCTGTTAATAGCTTGGGAGGGCGATTATCGTCCTAGTGTCACTTAACGTGTACATTACAAGCACTACAGAGAAGAAAAACGCACTAAATCAACCGGGTGTGTAGAATCTGGTGATTTATCCCACCACGTAAAGGAGAAGGAAATATATAAAAGTACTGTGTGGTAACGTTCTCGTCCTCATATTGATCTAACTGATTTCAGTAACCCACATCTCTTGTCTTTGTTATATATAGTATAGGTTTAAAAGTATCTACCTGCTTCAAGTTTAGTACAGATTTTATAGTTAATGAAAGGATTATTTTTTTAAGTATTGATAATTTTTGATTCATTTGGTAGTGATTAATAGAGGTTCCATGGAGTTTGTTTAATTATTTTTTACTCTTTCTAATGTAAAATTAATGTTTACATATGTATTAACATTAATAAAAAAGTACCAAGAGACAATCTCGCCTTCCCATACAATAAAACTAACCACGTAACGCCTCCATTGTTTAACATAAGTATGTAAAATGATATAATTATCCTCTTAATATATAATTCACTTTGTGGTTTTCAACATTTCTAAATGGTTTTAAAAATGTTGATAACATGTATTTAATATGAATCCTCAGTTCCACTACAATTACATTATGTTCATTGTCAATAATAGTTATTGACAATTATTGGATTCCTACTCAAAAAATATAAGCAATAATATGGGGTCATATGGGGGTGTGTCGTGTGTTTTATCAAAGTAAATGCCATTAATTTTGTACAAACTTTTTCAATTAAGAAGTTAAAGGGAACTTTTCACGTAAAATTTAATAGGCGGTATATTATGTCTAGAATAATTCGGATGCAGTTCAACTCCTCTCGCATTCTTGAAAACATAAGAGGATTTACCTGGCTGAGCTATGGCTGTAAGGGAATGGAGGCAAGCTGCACCCTCCAAAAAGGAATGGAAACTTCGTATGTGCCTACAACGCACGCTGCCTTGCCGACATTGTTACTCTGAGAGATAAGGCGTTTGAAAATACCGTTATAAATCAGAATTTTAAACAAAAATATTTTTGATTAAAACTCGAAACGGACTTTCCTTAGTTTCTTCACTTAAATATTACTTTATACCTAAACGTTAATGGTTGGAATTCTTCCTGCAAAGATTAACAGTTATTAATTAAGGCTCTGTACGTTGTTACGCAATCGTAATTTTAAAACACATTCAATTAAGTTACAAAAGCTCTCAAACATTACGACACTTTTTAGTTAAATAATAATGAAAACAAATTTACGCTCTTTTCTAATTACTAAAATCGGGGCAGAACGTAAAAATTTTAATTAAACATGCTACCGTTTTGTTTTTGTTAGGATAAACATAACTGTAATAACTTTCGGCGAGGTTAATTAAACATAATTTGGGCTGTAGTGTGTTTGTTCATGTTTTCAATTAACCGTGTAGGAGGACTTTGATAAAACAGGAATATTTTCTTGCGAAAAACGCCGGAATGGGAGCACGATGTCACACGGCGCAACTGTGTGTATTTTTTACACTAATCCGAGTTCATCTTGTACTTTATATATATAAAGGAGCGCGACTGTTTCATGCATAACTATAAATTATTCTACCTACGCTGTTTGTAGAGCTTTCGCTATGAAATATTTACATTTCAGCTCGTTTTACGTGTGAATTTAAATTCTGTTTGTCAAATCTTGCTGCTCCTTCTCTTACGAGAAACGTCCGCCACGCTCATGTGAGATAGAAACGTTCTAAGAGTATGATTAAATATTTGTTTGATATATTTGCTTTATTTAAAATACAACACAATACCGCATAGGACGAAGTATGATAAATTTATATCATTTCAACAGTTCTTTTCAACGTTGATGTTACCAAAGTATAACAAACAAAGGTATTTATATCAATATTTTTTAATTAAAGTTTATATAACTCGAGGATGTTTACTCATTTATTTATATTTTAATATAAATGGATTTATTAAATGAAGTAATAATAAAAAATAATAAATATAAATAAACAATAAAAATACTCTTCAACGATTTGGTCTTTAGTTTGTTATTAATTAAGACTGCCAAAAGAAATAATTTATTCTTGCAATATACTCTCCTCTTTATCTAAATTATGTGGAATATAATAGACGCCTGTGGAAAATCATATTAAATTTACATCCTATATTTACGCGTGTATATAGAAAGGCTTACAAGAATGATCAATAAATATTGGCCTATATATCGAAAACCTCTCAAAGGGAAATGCGTTATTGGAACTCTTTATGGGACGCGATAATGCATTCAAGTTAGCGACTGGATTTTTTATGCATGGGCACTTTCATTTTTCTCTCGTGTTTGCATATTAAGATAAAGTTTCCGTCAGTATTTATTCCGCGATCTACTCGTGTTCTTCATAAATAACAAAGCGTATCATCAATTTTTCAAGTTTGAAATTTAGACTAACATTTGTTCATTTTTTATAAGGTATATTCCTCGGCAATATGTTCCTTGAGGCGAGAAAATGTTTAGAAAAATTTATGGTGTCGAACTTATAGCTCTGATAGCAAAAACGCTCACAAATTTGGATTGGCAGAAATTTTGATTTGCGTTATGTTCTCCTTACGAAAAGAAAAATGAATCACTTTTTCAGTTCCCATATGTTTGCATAAATAAAACGTAACATAGCTCTGGATACACTACATTCCCAAGATTTTATTTTGATAAAAATAGTTTTTGCACATATTTTCAAACGTACTTAAATATTGCTACTTGTATTAGGTCAGATAATTCGTTAATCATACACTGCTTTGGAATTATTCTGTTTTAGTGAACTAAAACTATTTCGATGTTATATCAAAGCAATTTATTGTATGTATCTATTATATCTAGCCAAACAGCACATTTCAGCGTTCACCTAGCCAGAGCAGTTATTTACAGACAAAATAGCAAATGTTCGCCTAGTGCGAGGAAAGTTAGAAACAGATATTAGGTAAACAATCCCTAGCCTTGTAGTAGCAGTAATCTTCTAAAACCTGATGGGACAATGGACCATTTCACAGTGCGAACCAGATCTTATCAGTCCTCCTGTTAAACACTCTCAAACTGTTAACTCTGGGTTTACACTTCACTGAAATAGCTTTAGTTGCTAAAATGCTGATATCGGCCATTACATCCCTGTAGAACCAGGAAAACGTCACGCAAATGTCTACAACAGGAACGGGAGCTTTTGCATGACGACATGCATTCTGATGCTTTTACGTATGTGCACTTTGTGTATGTGCAACCTAATGTTGTTTTAGCTTTGCCTCGATTACGATTGTTTAAAACTTCTGGGTGCTTTGAATATTTTATTAATCCTTCTCGCAAATATAATGGTTAAGTGAAGGGATAATGATGATGTCGTAATTAATAAAAATACGTACCTAAGAAGTTGAAACTTTGGAAAATCTACGTAATGCTCTAAAACGTATAATGCTGAAATAATACAATTTTCATAAATTTACAATTATTAAAGCTTAAAATGGAGATTACAGTTCTGCATTAATTATGTAGAATTGCAAGTTAATTACCTTAGAAGGGGCAAAAGTGGCAATGTTATACTATTTAAATGGTCAATCAGTTTATTCCAAACTGTATGATTCACAGGGAATATATTTCATGTTCCTAAACATATTTCAAGCAGTTAATAAAAGAAAATGTTATGCGATTAAAATACAAACGGTATACGCACGAATAAAAAAGATAGAGGACGATTTTTATTCGCGGTTTTGATTGATTTATAGAAATAAAAAAATTAATGTGTTCCTTACTTCCCTGGAAGTTTATTCTCTCTCCGGAGGAAACGCCGCTGCCGTATTTCTATCAGCGTACATTGAGATTTGAATCTGCGGAAAGATATCTGTATAATAAAGTTATCCGAGTGTTTTTTCGTTCCAGGACTATGTGGGTCCCCCTTGGGTATGGAATCCGGTGCCATCAAGGATTCCGCCATTTCAGCCAGCTCTGCTTATGACTCCGGCAGCGTCGGACCACAACACGGAAGGTAATAGTTTCCTCGAATTTATTATTTACCAATATATCTCATCTTATTCGCGGAATGAGTCTGTCCGGGCGTCCCAAATCATAAATAGCTACTTACGTTTCTTTCCTTTTACGCCTCGCTTTCCGTTTGAACCTTTTAGCTCAATCAAATAAGGGATCGTTTCATACGTGGCAAATTGACTTTCCCTAGAATATTTGCGAAACAGAATGAAGTTACTATGTAGCAATTGCTTTAAGCTGGCACAATGGAATTTTCGAATAACAGAAAAACTAGAATTAATTATTTTTCGACGTGAATATAATTATGTATGTGCATTTATATTCGCCAGGTAGAATTGTAGTTTTGCTTTTATTTTAAAATAATTTTTCGACTTTGTAACTTTGTAATCAGTGGCAATCTTAAAACTACGACTATTTGTAAGTATTGCAGAGATAGATATGCATCATGCGCCTCCACCAATTGTGCAGGTATAGGAGAAATAAACAAGCAAGCAAACAAATAAAACAAAATTGGAAATTCTTTAGTGTCCATAAGCAACAAAATTAAATTGTTATGGTCTGACATCACGAAAGAAAGTGATTTCGATCAGAAATTTGCTGTATAACTTAAGGCAGGCTTAGCAATTTTACGACCAACGTTTGTTTCCCCCGCGTATTGTGAAGAATCAATTTTTCGGCTTCTCACATCATCAAGCATAAAAGTGACTTCCAATTCTTCAAAAGAATTTGACAAATTTTAGCTTTATTTCAACAATGAATCCGCTTATGGATTATAAGGGCACCGGGAAAAGGAAGAGCATAAAAATAATTTGGTCGATATTTGACAAATGACGAGGGTTCCAGCTATGGCACAGTATTCCGATATCACCTGCCATCAAAGAGCAAAAGTTCCGAAATAGTCGAAGACTGCGTGCCGTCTAGCGAACAGGTATACCGTAAAATGTCAAAACGGTGATGGAGATCGGGTGGAATAACATTCCGCTAAAAGCATTTCCGGATCAGCGACCGACTTCAGCGTTGCCGGATGGAAAGCGCCAGTCGATATGGCTGCTATTCAATTTCCTCGAATATAAATTTCGTCGCGTCAAGTTAAAACGATGGACCACCGCTCATGATGAACATATGTAAACCCCATAAATTCCGCGGCCGCCCTTGCAGTTTATTACAAACATGTGTGTGTTTGTGTGCCCCATAAAGGGGTACGGTAAATCCCCCAAAATTAAATAATGCTAATTGAGGAAATATTTATTACAACTAGGTACTCCCTTTTTCAAACGGGTCATATGGTTTTTACTAATGAGCATTCTTTTAATGCAGTAACTCTTTCTGCCATTTATTCTTGTTTTTTTTAAATATATTTACTAAGTTAATGATAAAAGTATATTGTACTTCAACTATTTATTTTTTTAAAACACAACCGGTTTCGGGATTATATACCCATCATCAGGTGTTAACTACAAAAACATGAGTTATTAAATACATGTTCAAATAAAATATTACTAATTGCTACTTACAATATTAATTATATATGAAAATATTAAAATGTCATATTAATTAAATAATTGATGTAAATAACGGAGTGAACTCAATTAGCAACTGTTCATTTAAACAATGGATATGTTGTTTTTGTAAACGATGAATTTCCATTGCTTCCAATAAACTGAGTTTAGCTCCTTTATTTAGGTGGTGAAGAAGTTCTGTTGTATTTTTATCAAATTTGTGAAAATGTTCTTGAATATGTTTTCCAAAATTTGATGTGGTATTTCTTGTTAGGTGTTCTTTAATTCTTGTTTCTAATTGTCGGCCTGTTTCACCTATGTATACAGAACCACATTCACATGTTAGTTTGTAAACTCCGCTTTTTTTTAAATTTATCTGTTATGTCTTTATTATTCATCAGTTGTTTGACATTATTATTTGTGCGGAAAGTAGTATTGATGTTGTATCTTTTTAAAATATTTGCTAATTTATATGTTATAGGTCCTAAGTATTATTTACATCAATTATTTAATTAAATATGACATTTTAATATTTTCATATATAATTAATATTGTAAGTAGCAATTAGTAATATTTTATTTCTACATGTATTTAATAACTCATGTTTTTGTAGTTAACACTTGATGATGGGTATACAACCCGAAACCGGTTGTGTTTTTTAAAAAATAAATAGTTGAAGTACGAAATACTTATATCATTATATTAGTAAAACAACTAGATGGGTTCAAATCAAGAAAACAAAAAACTAATATTTAATGCGATAGGTTATATATCATACACAAGGATATTCCTTGGATGCTTCGAAATTTCCTGTTTTTGGCAACTTAGGACAATATCAAGTGAATGTAGCGTTCTTTCTGGATGGTATCCGCAAAGTAGGCGACTTGGTTTATTGTATATCATTCAAGGAATTGGTGAAATGGTAACGAGACGAATCTTCGAAACTAAGACAAAGAGGAAATAATCTAATTAAAGATGTAAAAAATAATAAAAGCTAATCAAAATGAACGATCCATTAAGTGAGGGTTGTAGTTGAATAATGAAGGAACTATACGCTCCCACATAGTCCAGTTTAGAAAAATGCAAATTTTCGCTTAGACCACCCTGTAGGCCAATTAGGCGATTCGCCCAATAATTATCAATTAAACAAAATAAGACGAAGAAGAGGAGGCCAGCGAGCAGCCGGAGGGCCCCCAACATGTTAATTGAATTGTACAGTGGGGCAAAAATGAGCCAGAGCGCTAATGACTTAAACAATTAATTGCATATTACAGGAGAGAGAGTGTTTCCTAATTTAAAGATCCTCCACCCTTTTTTCTCCCCTCGGGCAAGAATTTGTCGAAATGTGGAGCTTTACTTAGCCCCAGGCCCCACCATTTAATGCCCAACTTGAATAATATGCAAATTGTTTTACTTATCATATTCAGCCATAATGCCCTGCTCACTTTGGGTGGCATTCTTGCGATGAAGCTTTGCAATTTCACGGTAATTCTTCCTTAATACCGCGGCTCAATAATATTCGCTCGCTTACGTGCACTTATGCTTGATTTTTTGAATAATAGCCTTGATTATAATATTTTTTTGTTGGTTTAAATATATATTTTGGTTTAAATATATACTTTGGTTGAAATATATACTTTGGTTTAAATATATTTTTTGGTTTAATTTTTTTGTCATTTTTAATGTTAATGATACTACTAGTAGTGATATTAAATATAGTAATATCAATAACGTTGATAGCAGTAATGATGTTAATAATAACTTAATACTGCCAGAGTAGAAGGCAAAAATGACTCAATTTTTGCTGGCGATTAAGTTTCGCAAACCTGAAGATTCGCCACAGTTTTAACGGTTTTGCTGCGGCGGAATCAATAATTGCCGGGCGGATGAAGGAAGAAGAACCAGAGCGGTTAATGCGACGTTTTCCGCAAATATTTGCAATTAAATTTGAATTACCGTGAGTTTGGTGCGTTTTGCATCAATCATGCGCCTCGGAATTATTTAAACGAATAATTACAGAGTTCAATCTTCGGGTAATAGCATGCAATCAATGCGGTAATGCCCGTAATTATTCTCACATTAACACTAAACGCACTCGATGCGCCCATACATCACGCAGCTTTAAAACTGAGTCACTGCTATTCGTTGTTTGTATTCGTTATTTCTAGTCGTTATTTCTAATCGTTATTTCTAGTCGATATTTCTATACTTAAATCGTAAATCAAGGTAGTCGAAGTTTACTACGAACTGCAGATTCATATTTTTATACTTACAAAAGTAATTATGGCGATTTTTTGAAACGTCATTTTTCATAAGGGGGTACCCTTTGTTCAAAAAATTTGAAACTTTTGAAAAAAAAAATTATTTTCTATACTTAAATCGCAAATCATGGTAGCCGAAGTTTACTACGAACTGCAGATTCATATTTTTATACTTACAAAAGTAATTACGGCAATTTTTTG
>JAWQRP010001015.1:0-21772 GCA_033557875.1 Quadriops clusia | reverse complement strand
ATGTGAATCCAATAGCTTTATGTTAACATAGAATTTTACATGAATAAATTTATGCACCTGTTTAGGTAAACTACCTGTTCCCGTTGGGTGATTAAGTCTAAATGTTCGAAACTTATTTCTGTATTGGTAAAATGCATCCTTGCAAAATTCAACGTTCAATAGACTTTTCTAGACTTTTTGCCAACTTTTGAACGGTTTTGACCCATAGTGCAATGATTAAGGAGCACTTATCATTAGGTTTCACCGTAGCATTTAAAGTAAAAACAACCACACCAGGATGAAAATACGGTTTGTAATGTGAATAGCTATCGTAAGAGATCTTTAATTTGCTAACAACTCAATAGACACACCAATTTAGTTTATTACATAACCTTCTACAATCGAAGGCATTTGTTGAAGAGAAATGTACCTATTTGTTTCATTGATAATTATTTCTTTCGAAATTTAATTCAATGTAAAAAATGTCTATCAATTTTTAAACACTTTAATAAAATAGGTAGGTAGTTTATTTTTTTTTAAATTAACATTAAATTAATTTATTTAACGATTTTACGAAAAGTTTTCTTCATATGAAGATACAAATATTCAATTTGGAGAATGAATTTTGACTTAATATTAAACTGCATCACGTAGAGAAATATAAATTAAACTCGAAATCATATTTAAAAAACTAAATGGAAGTATATATAAACTTGATAGCACTAACGCTTGATTATTATTAATAGTCACATAAATTTTCGGGCCAGTTTGTGTCAACAGCCGAGAATTAGCGAATAAACAGATTGTGATTAAACGCAAAACCCCTGCCGATTATTCCTATTATTAGTGTTTTTAATTACAATTAATTTTTGTCGCCACTCATGTATTGAATAAAACTTTTCAGATATATTTCCTGCTAAAATATGCTGAAATTTTGCACCGATTTTCGTAAATGGAATATTTTGCTCACGACACAACAAAATCTTCCTGAATAGGTACTTATGTATTATTATACATACCTAGTAGTACATAGGTACAGTGCAACCTCGTTAAGTCGGCTCCCGTTATGTCGGATCTCCGGGTAACCCGGATCAGTTCAGGGAAATTTTAAAATTTGCTGTTTGTCGTCCGCCCAGACTGCCAAACTTGGGACGGATGTTTGTTTACCGTTTACCGTGTTTGTTTAAGCGCCAAACACACCAAAGCACTAAATATGCAGGATTTTCATGTGAGCTTTCAAATAAAAAAAAATCATTGAAAATATCGCAGTTATAAGCCATACAGAAGCATCATCTCATTTGGCTCAATTAATGGATTATTTCGAGCAACAAGAAGAGACAACACCGGCCGAGCTTCTCATGTTGAAAAGGATGCGTGACCGCACGGCACGGAAACGGTATTCAAAGCTGACGCGTCAAATTAACAAAATACTTTCAAAAAATTTAAACTGTATACACTGTATTATCGCTTGTCGGGATGTGTATTTTAAGTGTTTTTCCTCAATAAAAAAAATATTATTTTGTTTGTACATATGTACACTCGGAGAAAAATTAAATGTCCGCTTTTTGTTGGCCGCGCATATCGTTGTGCTATTTTAGCCTATATTATAACTGTGCTCTATTTATGGATCTGACTACGACCCTTCAGTGCAAACGATATGCGCGGCCAACAAAAAACGGACATTTAATTTTTCTCCAAGTTTACATACATGTTGTTCTTTAACCCGGATTTTCGATATGTCCGATCGGCCGCGGTCCCGGCTAGTCCGAGTTAACGAGGTTGCACTGTACATCATAAACGAAGAAAGATCTTCAACTTTTTAAGAGGTTTTCTTCACATATTCTAAATTTATAAATATTTTCAGATTTTTTTGTTGGACAAACAAACCTAATTACCAAATAAAGGACCCGAGGGCCTAAATGATTCAATTATTGCAGGTAACCGCTCATCCATATTTAGCTGAATGTCATTGTTGCGCTTATTGTCAGGGTCCCTTATTAAGGCGGCCCTCATCAATGCGGTGCCAACCACATTATCCTCATGAATACTGGAAGCAATTAGACTTTTGTGCGAATAAACATGCGTAATTATAAACCGGCCGGTGGTGGTATCGATTTGAAATCAAGATCAAAATAAACAGGCCGAATATGTGAACAACATATTTTCACAATCGACAGTGGTTACACACGCAAACACACAAGGAAAACAAAATTTGTTCGAACAATCTTATATTATACACCGGCGAACGGTCAATCATTTTTTACTTGGACAGAACCATACGTTGTGAATTTTAAATGAAATTAATTATTAACGGCCCCTTTATCAATCTTGGTCCTACGTGGAACTTATTTTGTTGCCGTGTGACAGTTCTGTGTGACCACCGTTCTCTAAAATTAGTACTTTAACAAGTTATATACACACACCTGTGTCCACAGAGCAATTTAACTTTAAATAAATACACACTTTAAAACAACAAAGATGCAGTTTCGATTAAGGCGAAGAAGAAACTTGTACGATGAAGGTCTTTAGAAACATCATCTGCATGCTGTGCATGGAAAAAATCATTCGAATTTCCCAATCTGAGAATATTCAAAGCACATGTGTTTTAAGGACCTACGACTTTTTGAGCATTTACGCTATTTATTTTCGGGATGTGAATTTAATAACGCTTACGGTACTGGAAACTGAGAATCCCGCTCAAGATCTAGGATACTTCACAGATGAAATAGCTAAGATAGTATTTACGAAGACGAAGAAGCAAGCTGTCTTGTGGAAGAGCTATAAAATAGAATTAAAATTAAATTACACCTATACTTCACCTTCACTTTCAGTGCCCAAAAGATCTGATATTCATGTACAAAGAGGAACTTTTCATAATGTGACTGCCCGTATTAAAGCTAGTTCTAGAGACAAAGAAGCTGCTTACATAATTCTAGTTTGGAATGAAGAAAACTTACACCAAGTCCTAAACGAAAATCCTTCTAACGTCGTGGCTCGTACTAGAGGAGTCTATTTTATTTTATTCGTAGAAGATATAGCAAAATATTCAAATTCTACAAAACCATTCTCCACGTTGCCTCGGTTCTGGCACGAATTGGGGACGTACAACATAATGGCTACAACCCTCTGTCATACTGGGGACTCTAAAAACATATTTTTATACGATCCGTTTTATTTCGAAGATTCCCGATGGGGCGCAGTAAAATTTTTCACCGTATCACAAATAGTGGATAATCCAAACGAAATGTTTAATTTTATGGACGACTTCAACGGTTACCCAATAAAAATTAGTTTATTTTCTAGGCCACCAACTGCCCTGGATACAGTTCCAAGACCTTTACTCCACGATAAAATATACGAAATCCTAAAACGGAAGTCTAAAGGATTTGGAGGCGTCGATGGATGCCTAGTTGCATTTTTAGCACTAAGGCTTAATTTCACACCCATTATTTCAGAACCAAAGGATTTAAGCAAATTTGGTTACGTAGACAGCAACAATAAAGCAGTAATCGGAAGTCTAGGGGAAGTTGTTAATAAAACCGTAGATATTTCCGCGAATGGAAGATTTTTAGTTCCTTATGGTGTAGAAGATTTTGAATTCACCATCCCAACGAGCAGTAATCTCGTTTGCGCAATCGTACCTAAATCAGAAAGAATCCCTCAATGGAGGATGATATTTCATGGTTTCACTACAGACACATGGCTCTTTATGTTAGGAATTGTAGTGATTTGTTCCGGTTTTTGGTACTTCACCGAACCATTCAATTTCACAGCAAAAAAAGGCCTAAAGCACATATCTTTTGCAAAAGCCACTTTGGACATAGTAGCCGTAATCCTTAACATGCCCATAAAACTTCCAGAACGACTAGGTCAAAGGATATTTATGGCTTCTTTGTTAGCCCTAAATGTGATCGTCATGGGCATTTTTCAGGGCACATTAGTCCAATCATTCACAACAGTTTCTCATTACCCAGATATTAACACATTGGAACAGTTAGACAAATCCGGTTTACCTATAGCGACAAGTTTAAGAGTATTTAGCAATGATGCCTCAGCTATCATGAAAAAGCTTGCACGGAAAGTCGTCTCAATTAATAGTAGTGCATTAACTAGATCAGCTTGGAAAAAGGATGTTGCAGCGGTAGAACGCAAGCAAGACGCACAATTCCTCATTCGAATGAATTACACCAAAAATGGTGTTCCTCAACTGCATATTGTTACCGAATGCCCTTCTACATATTTCATATCATATATTGTTCCCAGATCGTCTCCATATTTACCAAAATTTAATTCGATAATATTAAATTTTTTTCAAGCAGGATTGACTTCAAAATGGTACGATGATTTTATAGAAGGAATAATTTTAGAAAAGAAGTCTGATGACCTAGAATCCGAAAAGAGGAAACCGTTTGCTTTAAACGATATCCAAACAGCTTTTTACATACTTATTTTTGGAACTTCAGTTTCCTTTCTTATATTTATTGCAGAATGTTCTCACCTTAAATATTTTAAAGGATAAAATAATTTGTATTACAGAAATAAAATTATTTAAAACAACTTTCAATATTAAATAAACCTATCAGTTTTTCTTTCAAATTGGAACGACTGTGGTAGTAACAAAATTGAAGCCATAATATAATGTACAACTATCAATAGATTTTATTTATACACAAAAATACAATAGAATTACAAATTTAACTATACATAAACAATAATTTACAATTCTACTTAGTTTTGTTTAGTTATTTATAAAACTTTATACAATTTTATGTTATTACCTCATTCATTATTAATAATTTATTGAGCTATCTATGTACATACATAGTGAACTAATATGTAAAATGATATTCTCAAAACCCCCCGAACGGAGCACACTTTAATTATTTTAAAATATATGTTGAGCTTAAGTAATCCTGGAACTAATTATCCTATTAAGCCTGGCTTCAAAAAGTATGTTAAAATGCCTAAAAGTCCAGGGCTATAATAATTTTTAACAGCAGAAATTTCTAACAAGACCTTAAACGTGTTACTAGTATATAAATTATGTAATTACCAAGCCCTAACCAATACAATGTTAAACAATTTTAAAGTTGTATGTTACTTGAAACTAAATTACGACTGATGGCTTAGTATATTGTAACTATTACTTCTAGGAATCGCAACATATTTTTTAAAATTCAACTTAATGAAGAGCTCTTAAATTAAAAACACCAAAGGAAAATGGTTGAATAACATGTCACAAACTTATAAACGATATTGGGAATTCTATATTAATAATTTGCAATATCTTGTCCTTTATTAGATTATGGTGCTTTAGTAAGTTATCAAAACATTGTAGCTGCATAACAATGTGTAAATACATACCTATGCAGGTATAGTTAATCACGATTAACAAATGATAAAAATATATTTTGTTATAATAGATGTAAACAATTATGTGATAATACTCGCATTTTAAATTATTATTCTTTTCTGAGAGATACAACTCATCATGATTTAAAACCCAGCAAATTTTCGCTACAATTGATTTCAAAACATACTTTAGATATGTACATACATGTATATTGAATAAACTTGGGGAAGAATTTAACAATCATAAAATTAAAATATTAAACTCTGTTATGAAACATAAATAACAACAATAGATAAAAATTATGTCTACATTTATCTTATATTTCTCTTTCCAAAAACTATGTTGACGAGGAACTACAGCAACAGCAAACCGTTAAACAAATTTAATCTGTTCCATGTAAAATGAAGGCCTTTTATTAATAAGGCCCCAAAATCTAAAATCAACAATTCTCCTACCTACATTGTAAATTAATACAATACAAAACAAAGAATCTGAATTAAAAATACTAGGGAATGGGAACAAGTAAATTTGGCCAGAAATAAAATAGTAACAACTTAACAATCAACAATGCAAGCACTTTAAAAACATTATAAAACATTCCACATTAAAATTTTTTTTAAATCTTAATCACGGTATAGATATACATCACTCCATAAAAGTCAATTCTGAGATTAATAATTACTGAATTTAAGCTGAAAGTCCAGTAATTTGCAACAAAAAGCATCATATCAGATTTTTATTTTTTATTGATTGGCAATAAATATGTATGAAGGTAAGTACTTAAATGTAAGTAGGTGAGTCCTTTAAACTATTGCCGCAAGCCTCACACTTCTTCAAGTCCTTACGATTGACTAACGTGCAGGTAGAACATTGTGAGCCGCCAACTTCCATGTCTTGAGCGACAGTGTTTCGGCTTTTTCCACACATTTCACAAATTTTCGCACTGAATGCATTGATAAATGTACATGTTTTACATTCCCATTTGCTGGGACCACTCGCACCTTCTTCGTCTTGAAACTTAGTGGTCGGCTTTAAGTCATACTGATTATTCAGTTTTGAATCGTACTGGTTTAGCTTCGAATCGTACTGATTCTTCTTATCCAAATCATTTAATTTCCTTCCCTTTCTAACATCTAAAGTTTTACTTTGGGCACCTTTCGTGTTATTGAAAACTTGTTCTTGCTTATCTGAAACTAAGAATTTGTCTCTAGCTAAAGTTTTGCTGGTAATGGACTTGTTAACGGGTGTTTTTGTCAAATTTTCTTGAGCGGATAAATTATCATAAGAGCTGCTTTGGGTCACATCATAATTTTTAAGTTCGTTGTGTTTGTCTCGTTCGATTTCTTTGCATTTCTGTACAGCATCGTTTATCCTTAAAGGTCTCTGTATGTTCAAGTTCAGCATGGCATCTTCCAAGTCGACACTTCGCACTTTCTTCGCTTCTTTAACGCTGTGTTTGCGATCTGCACCCAATGGCGGACTTAGGATGTCTCCCCGTTCTCCTAAATCTTTGGAATATCCTTGGCTCTCCAAATTTCTGTATACATAGTCCCAAGTTTCAAACGTTCCAGATCCTTCTTCTTTATCAGTATCTCTATTACTGTTACAGTTTTTAACCTCTACCTCCTCCTTGTTTCGGAATAAATCCTTCGAATGCGTATTGTTATAAACAGATTTATGAAATCTAGTCGGCCCATCGGGGACGTCGTAATTGTTACTACTTTGCGATTCGATTTCAATAAGTTGACCCGTTGGGATAGAATAAGCACAGTTTGGTTGCGAAGGTACAGGCGGTACGTATCCATTTGCATAATTTCCATAATTATTAATGTGATAATGCTGCTTTACCATAGGTTGTTGATAAGGCATTCCTACTGGAGGGTACTGATAGTGTTGGGGAGGCAATAATGGTGTATAAGTAGAGTAATTGCTAGGATAGCAGCCATTTGCTCCATACAAATATGGGGGAGGAGGTATTGGAGCTTGAACAGAAATATGAGAATGACTTGATAAAGGAGGAAATGAATAATTTGTTGGGATAACGTTTGAAAGTTGATGTGCACTTGACGGATATCTAGAAGGAAGTTGATACGGATCAGTACCTTGAGAGTAGCTTCGATTATGTTCCTGGAACTGTCTTTGGTGATATTTAAAATTTAATGCTTGCACAGACTGCTTAGGGCTGCATAAATAATTTTCTCGAAATTCCAGTACCTCTAACCACGAGACGTTGTATATTTTTGTAACTTCTTCCCAAATTGCTTTTAATACCTGCAAGAATCGAAACATTTATTTTAAATCTGTTTTTCTAAGGAATAAAGTGGGTATACGTACTTGGCATTCCATGTAAGCAACTAACGAATCTTGCGACACTTGCGTTACTCTATCGGGACAAATTGGGCCATCTAGTATTAAAATTCCATTTCCAATAGATTTATACCCCATTGCTTCGAACATAATTTCAGCATTCACTAAGTTTGTGTTGATTTGGTGAACGTAAAAGCCAGAGTAAGTCTACGAAAAATTTAATTTAGTAAACTTTGAATAAAATCTAAACTGTGTAGAAATATTACCTTCACTTCTCGATATTCCGGCCTCCATGGTTGGCTTAACAAGTTACCAGCATACATTCCTATGGCTTGCCATCCTAAAGCCGCCCTATATCCGCTAAAGTCCTTACTTTGTGCCGATCGATGTAATACTTCAGCAGTTTCTTGAAAATAGAACTTGTGGGCATGTGGGGCCAAACACAGATATTCTTTAATACAGTCTGAAAATAAGTAATTATCGTATTTAAAGCTTGAAATATGCGTCTGACAATAAAATTTCTGTGGATCTTAAACACAGTACACGCAATCCCCAGCTTACGAAAAACTTATGACTAATCAATAAAAAAACGAAAATGATATTAAAGCTTTTTCCAGAAATCTCAAAAACTTTACAAATTATTTAATATGAGTCATAAATAGTAGGGCTTAAATGCATTTATAATTCGCTAACTTGCAACAAGGAAGTTTTATTTAATGGCTAAAAGATAAGAATGTCACAAAAAGTTATCAAATTTATCTTCTACATTTATATTTGAATTTAGATTTGTAGCCTTGATACGTGATTTCCATTACTATTTCAAACAAAATTTATAAATAAAATCATAGACAAAGGAATATATGTAACTAGACATGTCACCTTATGGTACAAATGCATAGCAAAAAATCATTAATAAATCGTTTCGAAATGTAGAGGCGCTGCAGTCGAATTCCTTGCGAGATGTGATCTTGGCAACAAATATTACTTCCAGCAACAAAAGTTTGATAAAACAAAATGTAGACGGCACACATGAAAAATATTTACTAAAATCGGTATTAAATTGTTTCATGTGTGCCGCTTACATTTTGTATTGGAAAATTTTCGTTGCTGGAAGTAATATTTGTTGCCAAGATCACATCTCGCAAGGCATTCGACTCCAGCACCTCTACATTTCGAAACGATTTATTAATGATTTTATTTCATAAGGTGACCCCAAGCAGCACAATTAGTATATGGCAACCCACGCATTGTAACGTGCACTTTAAAACAGTAAAGGTTTTGTTATAGTTACTTTAAAACCTACTTCATAATTTCTTTGACGATGAAGTATATTTTATAGTAAAATTTACTTAATTGCTACAGCTACGTATTACTTTAAAAGAAAGTAATAAAATAGTTATATTTAAACGAAAATTTTCTACACAGTTACTTTTTAATTTACCTTCAAGTGATCGTAACCTTATCATTATTATTACAGTAATGAAAACGTAATCGTTACTGTTAATATAACTTTAAAGTTCACGCATTATTCTAGTAACACCGGCTGTAACATAGTCTACAAATTTACCAATTAAAAGAACTTTAAAGTCAAATTTATCACTGTACAAATTAATTTCTTAAATTTTTTAATAATCCAATATTAATTTGAAAAACAGTATAATTAATAAAGTGCGTGAAATATTTATAGCTGGAGTCAATATGTTTCACAATAAAATTCACTGCGCAGTAATTTTCGGGCGCATGAAATCGAAAAACACAAGCATAATGTTCATAATAATAACATACAATATAATGTGCAAAGTGCGACGGACATAATAATACCAATGTACGCACATATCAGCGCACACAAAATAGTAGAGCAGGCCGACAGAGAGAAGACGCGATATATAGTTACTTCTTTCTCATGTACATGCTAATAAAGTTCCAACAAATAACTTGTTACTACTATTTTACGGAACTACAACGTATTTATTACAGCAGTCGTAGGTAACCGAGTAGGTCGCGGATTAGTATCTATAACGTTTCTATTTATTCCCCATTTTAGATTTAGATCAGTGATAAAGTAGTTGCTAATTCGTAGCCGTGGTTAGTAACAATGTCTTTTAAAGTTGTTATGCATAGTCGCGAATGCGTAATCGCGACTATTTGTGCTGCTTGGACAGACTAAGGTAATCTCTAAATGATTTTTTAACATTTACAATGGTGTGTGTGTGATGCCTGTTTTTCCTGATTAAGACAATAAAAGCAACTTTACTCGTTTTCCAGCGCCTGATGATGTTGCAGTGGGCAACTGAAACATGTAGCGTGTATACCAAATAAACATATTAAGCAAGGATCGTTTCGCCCTTTATTTATTTCAATTTGCAATTTAATATCAACCTTGCTGGGTCTCTTAATTATTTGCAACTTAATTCGTAAAATAGGTCAATATAAATTAATTCAACTTACTTGTAGTCATAAGCAAATAAAAGCGAATGTCTTTGAGGATACGCATGCCGGAGTAAAGCTAAAGCAACTTTGTTTCCCGTGTCTCTTTCCGAGTGTTTAAAGCTGAAGTGAAAGGTTCTCATTGTCTGTAAAAGGAATACAAATTAAAATAAAACAAAGACAAAATAAAATGAAATAAAATTTAAAAAAATTAAAATGTAATGAAAAAAAATTTTTTTTTAAGTGAAAACAAATTATAAGCTGAAAGCAAATTATAAACTGAAAGCAAATTATAAACTGAAAGAAAATTATAAACTGAAAGCATATTATATACTGAAAGCAAATTATAAACTGAAAGCAAATTATAAATTGCAAACAATTTATAAATCGAAAATAAATAATAACATGAACACCAAGCATAAATAAACAAAAATAAAAATACTAAATTTAACAAAACAATTTTTAAAATCAACACCTTTATGACACAGAACATTGTATTGTAAAATACTTTAAAAATGTTAAATTTATCTACCTTGCAAACGATGAGAAGTTCTTTAATTTTGCCTGATATTTGGCCATGCAGCTTCTTCTTCGACCGATCGCCAATTTGATATATCGTATCGATGGAAGACAAGCAAATCTCGTTCGGCCCCAAAAGGGAGTTGTGTTGATAACAGTCGCTCAGGTCGGAATCGTCATCGCTAGCCGTCGCAAAGGATAGTTTAAAAGTGGTCACTGTTAATATGCCGAAGATACTTTTCTTACGATCACTCAAAGGGGGGTACAGCATTACTTTTTGGGCTTCACATACAAGTTGCTCGCCTAAAAAGAAAATAATTACAAAAATTATTAATGTATTAGAGGACTTCTTGAATTAAAATTGTTAATATGTTTGTGTATAACAAATCACTCTGAAGATGTAGTGACTAGTACAGAAATAACAAGAAAAAATGGGAGCAAAAATTGAAAGTGGTAATCAGAATGGAAATATGAAAGAATATATATTAAGAAAAATTAAAAAAATCTGATGTAGAAAAATCAGATGTAGAATGTGTAAAGGAAGCAGGCCTGAAAGGATGTTCAAAAGGAGATATCAAAAATCAAATTAAAATAGGTAAAAACAGAAGACGAAGAGACGGAATGTTAAAGAGATAGATCGGTAATTGGATAGACCAATAGTATGAAAAAAGAAAAAAATTAAAGTAATATAAATATGATGAAGATTATAAATATGTAAAAAATGAAACAATACACTAAAGTGAGAATAAACAAATAAATACCATCAAGAAGTTTCGTCCTTTGGGCATCATTGAGCGTTATATTCTAGAAAAAAGAAAACCAATTTTTAATTCAAAAAAACAAATTTGAAGACTTAGTACATTAAACTGTCCACTGAACTCTTATCAAACTGATCATATAATTATATTTATAAAATCATACATACCTCCAATTCGGTTTCATCGAGATAACTTTTAAAGCGAGAATCTTTGGAATCGTTCATTTTTGCAACGTAACTGGGAAAACCTTCCGAAGCACAAGCAAAACCCTTAATATTGTAGGATTTTTTAGTGAAAAACTCTTTATCCCATCCTGCTGGAATATTAATTGGACCTGAGATCAAAACCTCAGTGCAAAACAGTTATGACATTTGCAAAAGTGGGGTTAAGTCGGTTCTGGGAATTGGGGAATTTGGTATTTTACGTTCTTCGAGTTGGTTTTTTAACTCGTGAGTCATGTTTAAACTGTCAAAAGGTCAGTCGACTTCATAAAGGCTGGTCCAGGATTGAGTAACACATGAGTTTGCATCGTTTATTATTGTAATTAACACCCACGTTGAAGCGATGCTTACACTTGTAAGATTAAACGTTGGATTAAACCAACGTATAGCTCAACGTTTTATTCAATGTTGGATTAAACCACATATTAATAATATGTGATTAAACTAACGACGTTAATTAGACTTGGTTTAAAACCTTTGAAGGGGTTTATTGAACTTGCTCCTTGAACTTGTAATTAAAATAAAGCGATGTTAACTTGTATATTGTCGTTGTTAAAGGATGTGGATGTGTGGGACTGAATATTTAATTAAAGCTATTGTTTTCCCCCGGCTGCTTTTATCGTTTTTCTTGAATAATACAAGATAGGCAATGTTTGCTTTATAAGCACCATCAAGGTATATATTTAAATTTTTTTAAAGTTATAATGTTCGTTGGTTATAATGAAAAATGATTACGGTGAGAATGCGGCGTTGTAAGCGGGACTTTCAAAAACAAGCGCCAACTTTGACAGCTGGCTCACTCCTGTCACCTGTCTGTCACTTACGAATTTACAAATAAATAAAATTTTTATGTGTGGTAATCTCAGCAACGAGTTTTGATAAGAATAAACCCAAAGAAGTAAATTGAAGCAAGAACTTGAGTTTACGTAAGAAATGGTTTTGTTAATAAGGTGTCATCGGGAGTCATTGGATATTTCATCATACAGATAACTTATTATCTAGAATTTGTCCGACTGAAGTTCATAGTGGAAATGTGCTGAAAGGGCATCTAAGGCATTGCCGGCATCTAATTGGTTCAATATGACTAGAATATTCGCTAAAATTTCAAGGAATATCAGTGAGTCGGGGGTAAAAATAAGGTAATTTCATTATTGAATAATTTCATTATTAATTAAAACATATTATTTATTAAATTATTTGTTATTACATATAATTAATATAATAAAGACTCACATATTATAATATAATAAAATTTATTATTGTTTATTTTAGACCAAATGCAAATCATGGAATATGGCTAGTAGTTCTGCTACCAATGGCAGTAATCTGCTGCCATTTAAAATACCCCCAAGAAGCTTTTGAGCATTACAAATTATGTTCGATATTTTCCATAGGCATGCTAATGACTTCCGTAATATTTTTATACCAATGTGTAAATAGGACAATTTTTAATTTCAATACCGTTCATATATCAACGGCTGCCTTAATATGCACCTTAATATACGCTATGGGTAAAGGTAAATGTTTCTATATTTAAATATAAATAATAATAAGACCTAATAATAATTCAATTTATAAATAAAATAATGTTATAATTGAATGAATTGAATGTTATAATTATTATTCTTTTTTTTTTTGTAGGTTTTGGTTTCAGCTTGTACACTGGAACCCTAGCTTGTCTTGGATTTTTCAAAGTGTATAATTTCATCCTTAATGCTTTACCTCAAAGTTTTTCTTTGGGCGAAGCAGCCGTAGTTAGTCAAGGTTTCGTTTTATTCTTTTATACTGCTAGTATGGATCTTTATAACGCACTCACTGATGTGCCGGATAATAATATGCACATAGCAACAATTACGTTACAGGTAATTTAAATTACAGTTCTTTTTTTTTAATTAGATATTTGGTATAGTATCATAAATACTTAGTATAATATAAAAAAAATAATGATATAAAAATGTCTAGTAGATACTAAATTTATACTTTGAAATAATAGTATTAAATTTATAGTATAGAGTGGCAAAAATATGTTTAATTTTCAGGTCGGTTTGTTAGGAATTGGAGCTATTTGCTTTCTGACCTATTCACTCAAGGTATTTCGAAAAACCATTCCTTTCTATATTCTGTTTGTGGCAGGAAGTTTTTTATTTATTCTAGTTCCATTGCACGTGATTTTAAAACGAAGTGCTTTATTGTGGATCTTGGAGTTGTTAATTGAGGATTTGTATATGGTAAGATTTAACATAATGAATAAATAAATAAAGAAATAATTAAATAAAGAAATAAATAAATAAAGAAATAAATAAATGACTAAAATATAAATGATTATCTTTTTAAAAGCTATTTTTTTTAGATCCGCTATATTACATACGTAATTGTTTGTAGTACGATTGCCGTTCTTGCCATAAACACCCGAATAAAAAGTGCCAAAAAAGCATCGACGATGTCCAGGAAAGTCTTCCACATCTTAGCTTTTTTGGTTTATTTCCCTGGACTTTTGTACAAATGCACCTTTTTGTACCTGGCTAGTGCAGTTACCTTAGGAGTATTTATTTTTCTTGAGGTAATTATTTTCCTACTAATAATTAATCTAAATTAATTCAATGAAATATACATTCCAAATAATATAAACCTCTATCATATTCGTAAACTTTGATCATATTCGTAAATCTCTATCATATTTGTAAATCTCTTATCATATTTGTAACTCTCTATCATATTTGTAAATCTCTATCATATTTGTAAATCTCTATCATATTTGTAAATCTCTATCACATTTGTAAATCTCTATCATATTTGTAAATCTCTATCACATTTGTAAATCTCTTATCATATTTGTAACTCTCTATCATATTTGTAAATCTCTATCATATTTGTAAATCTCTATCATATTTGTAAATCTCTATCACATTTGTAAATCTCTATCATATTCGTAAACCTCTATATTTCAGATGTTACGTATCCTAAACATGCCCCCCTTAGGAATTACCCTACAAGACGGTTTCGCAGTATTTTGCGATGAAAAAGATTCGGGGCCGATCGCCCTAACCCCAATGTACCTCCTGGTGAGCATGTCCTTGCCATTGTGGATTCATCCAGCACCTTGTGATATGACCGATAGTGCCAACTTAAACTTGTTGGTGCTGATGAGTGGTTTGTTGTCCGTCGGGATTGGCGACAGTGCCGCTAGCATTTTTGGGAAATTGTTCGGAAGGCATAAGTGGCCTGGAACCAACAAAACTGTTGAAGGGACCCTCGGCTGCATTTTAAGCCAACTCGGGGTGATTTATCTTTTAGTTCATTTAGGTTTTATCGATTTCTGCCGATTCGAACTCCTAAAGGCTGGAATTGCGATAATTAGCACGTCACTCATAGAGGCATTTACTAGTCAAGTGGACAACTTGGCCCTTCCGTTACTGATGTTTATAATATTATTACTATGAATATGCATTTTATATTTATTGTTATTATAGATAAATAAATTATTTTCCACTGTTTTGTTGTTTTTTTCAATTACTTTATTTTATTTAATTGTTATATACATACATTGTATTATATATTTTATATTCATGTATATTATATATGGTATTTAAACGCATGTTTTTCTAGAAACCAAGAATATCTATGCTTGAACACTGAAATGTCAAGAGAAAATATTAACCCAGCTACAAGAAAGACATCTCAAGTATGAACATAAATAAAATTATTTCTCTTACTGTTAAATGAAATTAACTGGATGTTGACGAAAAGAAAATGGATTAAAGAGGGCTAAGACAAAGAAAAAAGGTATTGTATATTCATATTTTCCTATCATTCTTTTTATAACGTGGAAAACTACAACTATAAAAAATAAAACAATCGAACGGAAACAAAATTTTAAAAAATCAATCAATAATAAAAAATTCAATCGAATCTCGCGCGCCTCTATTGCGCATGCCCTGCCAACCTAAATCAAGACCATATTCGTATTCCTGCTCCGGTTTTAAATCAGTCTTCACTTGCTCTTAAATACTTGCAATTGGTACCTGAATTACTGTTAGTGCATTAATTTTTTTCACCAAATCTGTCAAGATGTTGCGGTGTCTTAGATCTGTTTGCAAATTGCAAAAAAGCTATTTTTCTGCTCAAGCTTTGCCGGCCCCCGAAAGAAACCCAAATATCCTCTATTCTGGGGTAAGTGCGCAATTTTAAATAGTAAATATGTGAAGTACATAATGAGCTACTAATTAAGAAACGAATAAGGTAATTACGTTCTCAGTACAGGTACTTATGTGGTAATAGTTAAAAAAATAACAGATTTGACCTTGGAATAAGTAGTATTTATCAACATGCATATGATCAGAAGTTCAACGTGATAATATAGAAAAAAGATATCACAATAAGAACAAGATTATTCGCTTAAGGATGTTTACTTATAGCACATATTTATCTCTATTTATAACACATATTTGTTCTTACTTATAGCAGATATTTATACCTTACTAGATGCTATGTGCCTTTTGTAAATATAGATTTATTACTATATATCGCATCTACTCGTGTATAAGTCGAATTTAAAATTTTAAAAAATCAGCTCAAATCAAGCATTCTTCTATAGTATGATATCACATTTACACTTTGTAATGAGGAAAATTTTATCGTTAACTTCCTTATGTGTGACTTAGATCTTTCAATAGTCCCAATCTGAAAAAGATTTTTCATTCAACTTATAAGTACGAACGACTTCGTAAAATACTAAAAATTATACAGTATTTATTCTTATTTATTACCAAATGTGATAATAATTATACAGTATTTATTCTTATTTATAACCATATGTGATAATAATTATACAGTATTTATTCTTATTTATTACCATATGTGGAACTATTAATTTTAGATTTTTATCAACAATGAATGGCATAAATCCAAATCGGGAAAGACATTCGAAACCATCAACCCAGCAACTGGAGAAGTTATTACAGAAGTCCAAAGAGGAGAAAAAGCAGATATTGATGCCGCAGTCGAAGCCGCAAACAAAGCTTTCCAGCTCGGATCGCCTTGGAGGCGTATGGATGCTTCTGAGAGAGGAAGAATTCTCTATAGAATGGCTGACTTAATGGAGAGAGATGGGGCTTACCTTGCGGTAAGAATTTTTAATTCACATATTCACATTTTGGGTTAAACGATAATGTTATATATGTTGTTATTTTTTAATGATAATTATAAAATATAAATAATAATATAAAATAATTATAAAATTGCGTAATTAAAATAGAAAATATCTTCATTTTGATATATACTATCTGAAAGCAGAATACTTGTAGTACAAGATAATCTGATTCTTTATTTAATCATATTAATTGAACCTGCATCTTAATAATCATGTACTTAAACTAATCACAATAATGTAGGGTTTTTACTAAGAGGCAATAGCCACTCAAACCATAATGTAAATATTTAGTTAGTAATTTATAATGAATGTAATTATTATCAAATTTTTTTAATTCATTTGTTGACAAAGAGATTATATTATAACTCATATTTTAGAGTTTGGAAACATTGGACAACGGTAAACCATACACCCATTCCTTAACCGTCGACCTGCAATCAACCATCAAAGCCCTCCGCTACATGGCCGGCTATGCCGACAAAAACCACGGCAAAACCATCCCCATAGATGGCGACTTCTTCTGCTATACGAGACACGAACCTGTAGGAGTTTGTGGGCAAATCATTCCCTGGAATTTCCCTCTTCTTATGATGGGGTGGAAAATTGCACCGGCCCTAGCCATGGGCAACACCGTGGTTCTGAAACCGGCTGAACAAACGCCTTTGACTGCTCTTTATGTTGCCAGCTTGGCTAAAGAAGCCGGATTACCGCCAGGTGTCTTGAATGTTGTTCCCGGATATGGAGATGCTGGAGCTGCTCTCGTTGCCAATACAAAAGTAAGTTAATTTTCTATAATATATTTTAATAAACTTTAATTCATACTATTCTTTATTACCATCACTATCATCACTATTATTAAATTCATTATTATTTTTATCATTTCTATTACCTTCTTTGATAATTATGATTATTACTTCTATCATTTTATTATTATTACTTTTATCATTTTATTATTATTATTATCATTGGTATTTAAATTAAGCATGTAAAATGTTCCTAATCAAAGCGTTTCCAACGTAGATGGGTCACTTCTTATCATTAAAATACGTCAAATCATTATGTAATGTTAAAAATGAAAAGATTCAAATAATGTAGATCTGTTTTAATATTTGCACTGCCTTAATCTATAGTAATCAAACATAGAACTGATCCACGAATCGGATTGCTATCACTTAAAGATAATTTATTTCCTGTTGGCAATATTGCGAAATTTTGCAGTGACGCTTTACATTGTTTAAATTGCATCCGGATACTGATTTGATATCATTTTTTTTTATTCAAAACTAACTGATAAAGTAAACATTCATTTGGTAAAATTAATTATGTTATATTTATCTGTTGTTATATTTATCTGTTGTTCTATTCATCTGTTGTTCTATTCATCTGTTGTTATATTCATCTGTTGTTATATTCATCTGTTTTTATATTCATGTGTTGATATATGACAGACTTTGTACTAGTATATGACAAATATGAATAATTGTTTCGTTTTATCAGAACGATGTATAAAAAGGAATTAGACAAAAATTAATTAGATAAAAAAGAATTAGGTTGACTAATTCACTATATTGAATTCCTTATCAGATACTAATAATTGTAAGTTGGTATTGTCAGCAGGAACAAATTGTACGTAATGACAACAAAATAAAAGTATATGAAAAGATAAAACTACAATAAAGATTAAATAAAATTACAATAAGCCTGTTTGGTGAATACGTCAAGGGTCAAATGGTTATCAGTTGACGTTAACAAACAAAACTGAAGTTTGTGCAATTTTCCAGAAAGGAATTTTTAAAGTGCATTAATTGAAATTTAGTAACCCAGGTGGGTACCGTAGTAGTACCGTTTAATTCTATATATTTTTCTTTATGTTTTTCTTTAATTCTTGATGCAAGACATATGAAGCAATGTTTTTTATTAGTCATGTTACATTAACAAACAATTATTTCTATAATATCTTCGACTAAATATCAAAATGAAAATTTAATATTTTATTGGACTTAATCCCAGGAACCGAATGAAAAATATTAACAAACAATGTTTTATATTTACAAAAAATTAAAAAAAAAATACAACGAATCAAATGGTACTCATGTAATATAAAATAATAAACGAAAATGAAAGAAACAAAAATGAAGCAAACAAAAATCAAACAAAGGATTAGGAAGTAAATAAAATTTAAACGAACTAAAATCAAAAATGAAGCAAACCAAAATCTAGCACACAAAAATAAATCAAATAAAACTAATAGAAATGAAAACGAAACTAACCAAATTCAAAGAAAGAAATATGAAGCAATAAAAAATTCTCGTAAACAAAAATAAAAGAAACAAAAACGAAACAAACAAAAATAAAAGAAACAAAAAAGAAACAACAAAAATTAAAGTAACAAAAACGAAACAAATCAAAATAAAAGAAACAAAAACGAAACAAACAAAAATAAAAGAAACAAAAACGAAACAAACAAAAATTAAAGTAACAAAAACGAAACAAACCAAAATAAAAGAAACAAAAATGAAACAAACAAAAATCCAAGAAACAAAAATGAACCAAACAAAAATGAAGCAAACAAAAATGAACCAAACAAAAACGAACCAAACAAAAATGAAGCAAACAAAAATTCAGCAAACAGAAATCCAAGAAACAAAAATAAAGCAAACAAACCAAGAAACCAAAATGAAGCGAATAAAAATCAAAGAAACGAATATGAAACAAACAAAAATCAAGAAAAAGAAAATAAACGAAACAAACATCACAGAAACGAACATGAAGCAAACAAAAATCTAAAAAACAAAAATGAAAAACCGAAGAAACAATAGCAAACAAAACAAAAACAAACGAAACAAAACCAAATCCTAGCAAGTTAATTACCACTAAAATTAATTTTTCACCTAGGTCGACAAAATCGCCTTCACGGGCTCAACAGAAGTTGGCCTAAAAATTCAGCAAGGCTCTGGCTCTGGCAACTTAAAGCGGACCACCCTCGAGCTCGGCGGCAAGAGCCCTAACATCATTCTCGCCGACGTCGATATAGCGCAAGCCGTCGAGGCAGCTCACCAAGCCCTTTTCTTCAACCAAGGGCAAGTCTGTTGTGCAGGCTCACGCACATTCGTCCACGAGAAGATTTACAATGAATTTGTCGAAAGGTCGGTCGAGAGGGCTAAGAAGAGGATCGTCGGCGATCCGTTTGAAATGAAGACAGAACAGGGGCCACAAGTCGACAAAGAACAGATGGAGAAGATCATCGGGCTCATCCAGAAAGGACAGCAAGAAGGCGCTAAGTTGCTGGTTGGCGGAAAGAGACTTGGCGACAAAGGATATTTCGTCGAACCAACTGTCTTCTCCGACGTCACCGACAACCACACGATCGCCAAAGAGGAGATTTTCGGCCCAGTTCAACAGTTAATGAAGTTCAAGGATTTGGACGAGATTATCGAACGTGCCAACAACACAAATTATGGTTTGGCGGCTGC
Source organism: Quadriops clusia (assembly GCA_033557875.1). Classification (NCBI taxonomy): domain Eukaryota; kingdom Metazoa; phylum Arthropoda; class Insecta; order Coleoptera; family Hydrophilidae; genus Quadriops; species Quadriops clusia. Next base: position 1,586 of record JAWQRP010001015.1, on the reverse strand, counting down.
CGTTTTCTCGAGAGACATCGAGAAGGTAAATTATCTTGTCCAGGGAATAAGAGCTGGTACGGTTTGGGTTAACTGCTACAATGTGTTCGGATCTCAAGCTCCGTTCGGTGGATACAAAGATTCTGGGTTCGGACGGGAAATGAGCGAATACGGGATCACTCAATACACCGAGCCAAAATGCGTCATTGTGAAATCTCCCTTAAGAAGTTCTTAAATTTATTTGCAGCCTTACTTAATTAATACATATCAATCATCAAAGACAAACTGGATTTTTGTTATAATATTCTAACCGTTTTGTTATAATTTTTTTTTTATACAGTTTATAAATGTAATACTTAAATATGCTATATTTTTATTAATGTTGTCTCCTGAAAATAATAAACTATGTACTTATCGTTATTATTATTATTACCTCGTTTAATTATTCATTTTACGGTACATTCATTTTTTTTACGGTACGTTCATTGTTTTTACGGTAAGTTCATTATTTTTACGGTATGTTCATTGTTTTTACGGTACGTTCATTATTTTTACGGTACGTTCATTGTTTTTACGGTACGTTCATAGGTTTTACGGTACGTTCATTGTTTTTACGGTACGTTCATAGGTTTTACGGTACGTTCATTGTTTTTACGGTACATTTATTGATTTTATAGTACATTTATTGTTTTTATAGTACAATTATTGTTTATACAGTACATTTTCCTAAAATTGTCATTAATTTCTGTTATGTTGCAGAATGCATCCTTGTTCAAATGTATATTCCCCTCATTTATTTACAATGTCGTCCTTATCCGTTTTAAGCCTATTGAATAATAACTGCAGTACTGTTCTTGTTCCATCTTTTCCGCATCTAATATTGTCCCAGCTTGTTGAATTTGGTAACAGCTTGGCTCATCAATAATGTAAGTAGGTTCTAGTTTGAATAGAAATCCGCATTACTTTGATCTGATGTTTTGTGAAACTTTATTTGATAATCGAAACAATCTGTGTCAAAACGTAAGAAAATTGCGTAATGCAATAAAGGAGTAGTTGTGAGCGCTATAGCAGTGAGTATAGGTTTGTAGAAGAGAGTCAGCCTTATGGACAAGATCGCGCCTAATGCAAATTCCATTATAAGTTAAAAGGATGAACTTGCCAATTTATGTTACGTTGCAGAATATTAGCTTGAAAGTAGTTAATTAGTTATTCCAAATAACAACCTTTGCATATTATTAACAATAATAAATATTGCTATATTTAAAATGGAAGAAAACGAACCTTTACAACATCTTGCGTCAAGTACAAAACTTGTAATACAGTAGAGCGTCGATTATCCGAACGTCGGTTATCCGAATATCATTTTCAACTATTGTGATTTAATTTAACCATCTATTAGCTGTTCGTCAATGCAAACATTTTTGGTTTAAATTGTTTATATTTTGTCCGGAGACTATGTGTAAATGAGTGTTGCATAAAAAAACAGTATTTATTAACCATACGACGCCGACGGGCATAAAGTATCAAATTGATATAAGCGACGCATCATTCCTGTGTTGTTATTTAAATTGGCTGTGAAGAAAAAAGAACAACGTTCAAATGAAATT
>JAWQRP010001014.1:0-21772 GCA_033557875.1 Quadriops clusia | reverse complement strand
ATTGACACTTTGATCGTGTTTTTTTTAGTTACTCATTTCACGTTGTTATTGCAATTTAAATAGATGATTTCGTCAATTTCCGTGCGCCAAGGAAAATTTGGGTGCGACAAGTAAACTTTTCACACTCAAATTGATATTTTATTTACTTAAAACTCGTGTTGTTGTTGTAAAATGGGCAAACAGCTTCTTTTCGACCCCATCAGCGAGCGCAAAAGTACTACTTTTTCCGCATGAGTAATAAAAAGGTAAATTAATTATGTTGCAACTAAAAGTATAAATCCGTATTCTTCTTACAATCGCCAGGTTGCTTAATGCTCCTACAGGTTAAATATTTTTTTTTATTAATATCTTCGCCTGTATTCCACTCTCTCCTTGTACATTTCACACTCACACCTTTTAAAAAGACTATTTACTCAAAGTCCGTTCGAAGAACGGGCAGGTTTGCTGGTTTCTTATACATAAAAATGAAATATATATAAGAATCACAACATCGTTGTAAAAGTTTACTACAAAAATGTTACTACAATTGAATAGTAAAATGTATTACAATTAATTCAAATCCATATATGGACAATAAAATGTGGTGCCAACTACCACAATTGTCGTAAATTTTACTACTATTTTCTTTCAGTGTAAGGTGAATTTTCCCTAAGTAATTATTTGTGTTTTTGATATTAGACTTGATCAGTATAATGTACGGAGGCACCGTATGCTGAGCATATTTAATTAAATCAATCGTCTAATTCAGATAGCAGTGTGTCCCAATCATTGTGTAAGATATTCTGTTGAGATGTTATTTGAAGGATTTTTCTTATTTTGGGTGAGAATTCTGAGATAAAATCATTCAAATTAAGTTTGCAAAATCAGTTGCGGGAGAGCTCGAAGCCCTCCGAGAGGGTTTACAGCTTACTATGTAACCGCGTAGGGAAAATGGCCAGTGGTGGTTTTCAGGGTAAAAAAAGAGAATAGAAAGATCGTGGAAGGTACAAAAGTATATGATAATAGCACACATTACTAATTTCTAATGTCAGTGTTTATACATTTTTTAGTCGGCGCGACAGGAAAGGAAATTGGGTTGCATAACCATCATATCTATATTGTTTTAGTTTTCCTTGCTTGTAACCACTTCGTCAATATTACACTAGATGGCGTAATTCTTAAGGATAGTATGTGCACACTATATCAAAGAAGCGGTCTGAAGTTTGATTTTTTTTATAAACATGTTTATTTAAACACCCTGTATATCAGCTTATTCTAGGTGGCAATCCAGCCAGTCAGCTTGCAGCGGGAAAAGGTAGGGATGAGTAGGAAATAACGAAAGACTAGCGATACGATACGCACACTCTCAACTTTCCTCCAAAAGATGATTTTCCCACTTTTCGAAATCAATCACGACTGAAACTACGGGCTTGTAGCATTAGTGCATATGTGGCGCGCATTTCAATTGATATATGAATTTAGTAATAATAGACCTAAAAATGTCTTTAATAATGGCCATATTTAAAACCTGATAACACTTTGACAGTAAATACAATTATAACAAAAATGCCTTTAAAGCAGTATTCATAAATATTATACATGAATATTAAAATTTAGATCTTGGTTCAAGTCTTAACCAAATCCCTCCGGCAGCATGTAGGGTGTACTCCTTCTTGCTTATCTCAATGGGAATCTTCGTCTTTTCCGTCACGACAAAGTTAAATTTTGAAAGAAGGTGAACGCAAATTGTCTTAGTTTCCATGAGCGCAAATCTCGATCCTATACAAGCTCTTGGTCCACAACCAAACGGTAAGTAACTGTAAGGAATAATTTTCGATTTTTCCTCATCGCTAAATCTTTCTGGATCAAATCTTTCCGGCTCAGGAAAATTGTTGGGATCTCTGTGAATCGAGTAAATCGGCAACCAAATGATGTTCCCAGGTTCTACGACCACAGGCTTCTCATCTTGATTCTTTGGCTGGATAGTATACCTCTTGGTGCAGATTCTATCAACGGCAATGGCAGTGGGCCACATCCTCATAGTTTCGGAAACTACCATATCCAAGTATTTCATTTTCATAAGATCGTCATAAGTAAGTCTTCCGTTTCCATATTCCAAAATGCTATCTATTTCTTGCTGAAGTTTTGCTTGCACTGCTGGATTTAGGGCCAATTCGTAAGCCATGAAGCACATCGTAGTTGATACTGATTCGAATCCTGCGAAGAAGAAAAGCATCGCTTGAGCGGCTATGTCATCATTCGTGATCAAGACTCTGTCTGAGTGGTTTTTGGTAAGAGAGGATTCGTCAATTGCTGCGAAATTCGTTTCTTGATTCTGCTTTGTTGTTGTTGCTGTTGTTTCGACATCATCAAACTTGAGTTTGTGCTTCTTGGCTTCCATCAGGATGGTTATCATATCCGGCCGTTGGGCCATTTGTCCCTCGAGAGCCTCTCTTTGCCTTATGGTGTTCTCCACAATTTCTCTGAAAAACTTTCCTAACGCTTGAGAGAAGATTTTGAGCCCTAATAACTGGGACAAACTCGGCGCAATCAAGTAGGAGAAGAAGGCCAAGTTCTTCGATAGGGACCAAGAGGAGATCTCTTTGCCAAACTGGAAGAACTTGCTGTTCTTGCTCTTTAAGGAATCGGTGTTGATTCCAAAAGCCGTGGAGGCGATTATGTCCATCGCGAATCGAGCAAACGAGTCCTTGACTTCGACGTCCTGTCTTTCCAGAAGATTCTCTTGGAAGTAGTTTGAGAAAGCGATGGCCCTCTCGTTGATCAAGCCGAACATTTGCTTCATCTTCACGTTCGTGAAGGCTGGGCTTAAGGTGGCCCTCATGTCCTTCCATTTCTTTCCTCGAAGAGCGAACAGATTTTTGCTCCAAATTGGATCGCAATCTTCTGGGAAAAAGGGTCGATGGTCCGCGAAGTGTTCAAAGTCTTTTACTGTTATTTGTTTAATCAAGTTTACGTCTTTTACCACCAAGCCAGGGACAACTGAGGTGTACATTCCTGTATATCTGTTAATAATTATATTATTTAATATTCGACTTAATATTAATATTTTATTATTAATTAATGTTGCCTAGTTTTCTAAACCCACCTACCTTGTCCCAGGAAAGGCATTATAGACAATATTCATCGTCTCAGCAAAAGACTTAAGCCTAAAAACGTTGTCCAAGTTATTACCAAAGAATAAATTGACAGGCAAGTGTTTCACTCCTTTTGCCGACCAATAGGTATAAGCCAGTTTTATTCGGAGATAAAGAATCAAAACACTTGAAAGAACTATCAAAACTAAGAGAGGCACCATCATGTAGCTGCTCAGAGGATTTGGGTCGATAATTGATGTGAAAGTGCGTCTGAAAATGTTCAAAAGTTGTCTACTTTGTAACAATTTATTCTGTTGTTTCGCAGCTCATAAAACTGTATTGACCGACATACGTAACTAAATATTAGATGGTCACTAAAGTTTACACTTTACCATCTCAATAATAGTTTTTTATATGATTTCTATGAAATGTTTGTACAAGAAAATTTGAATAATGCGCAACATCTTCCCAATTGAATGTTTACCATCGAATTTAGTAATCGCGTCGAAAATATTATTATTATAATGCACTTGACAAAAAAGGCTGCTTCAAGCTGTTTACTTGAAAACCATTTATTTCCAGAATGAATATATCTACGAAGACTTGAAATATCTGCTCCTACTCTTGCATGCAACTTTGTTGTAACAGTGCATTCTTGTGTACATATTCAAAAATCTTTTTTTTAGTAGGTATATAAACATTTAGTATATGTATAGTATTTAGTACATTGATTTACTAATTATTAAACAGACTTAGTTAATTAATTTTTTTATAAATAATTACACAGTATGTCTTTTAGACAGTAATTAATAAGAATTTATTTAATTAATTAGAAAATAAGAATTATTTAATGGAAGATGTTTGATTTTAACGAGTAAAGTAACAAAGCAAAATCAGCATAAATGTCGTAAAGCAAGAGTGAAATAAAATTTTGTCACATATTTAAATAAATAGTTACGTAGAAACTTTGTAGTGATTTATTTCCATATTGATCATTTGATAATGTTTGCTTTAGTACGAGAGACTTTGCTTTCACGTTCAATATTTATTTATTATTAAATGGCGTTAAAATGTTCGTAAAAATCACTTAACTAAATAAAATGATTTTGAGAATTCAATTGCGAAAGAATTGAATACACGCAATTATTTAATATACGAAAGCTTACCTACAATAAATATAACAAATTTCGTTATTATAGAACAACTCAACAGAGCTCGCAAAAAGTTTCAAACTGTTTTAATCATATATGTTCCTCCATTAATATGACAGAATTTGACAAAAAAAAATCAAATGTGATTAGGAATAATTTTTTTTGATCGTTATAACAATATAAAAATATATTTAAACAGATTATACTATAGTATTCATAAAAATAGTTTTTTCATGATATCACATTGTGCATGCATTCATATGCAGTGCGTATTGATAGCGGGTACAACAATTTAAAAAAGTTTCTCTATTAACTACTTTGTTGTTATATATCTAATCTTTCGAATTCATATCAACTTACTGCAACTTAATGTAACATTGTAACCTATTCTAATCCTGCCGGATGCTTATTGGAGTGGGATAATAAATGAATAATATTTACATATAATCAATACTATTATATTTATGTTCAATAATCAAAGGGTAAAGTTTTCAAAAAAAAAACAGAAACAGAAAGTACTTTATATATATTTATTAAGTAAGCAATTTTATTAGGAATCCTTATAACTTACACAATAGATAGTAGCTTAAATGAATTAAATAGTTTGGACGTAAATGTCACAGTATTTCACCTCAACGGGAGTAGGTTCCTTTTAACAAAATCATTTTGTTAGGTAGTTCTATTGTGTTATAAAATGTGCAAATATGAGATATGAAAGTGAAGGAATGTTCCACAAAATATATTTTCATGTCCAAGCCTGAAAATAACAACAGAAAATAGTGGTAAATAAATTTAAAAAAGTAAAACAAATTCATTGAATAGGAACTTAATAAACTTAAATGCATTTAAAATTATCTCTGGAGTTGCACAGCTCTTAAACAAATATTTACATTAAATAAGGTACATGTCGTATTTTCTAGAACTAGATATATTCGATTTATTAAACATCACAATTTTAAATTTGAATGATTAAAACACGCTCATATTGGAGGTTTTTTCATAAAACAGCATATAAGCGGTACTTTGAAGGACTTCATCCATTGAAACCTCTCGAATTTCTATATCTGATGTGTAATACCACCTGAAACATTACCATAATATTAATGATGATGATAATAATAGTAATAATGATCATAATAATGAGAATAATAATAATGATAATAATAATAATCAGATACATTTGAACTCACTTAGAATTTTGATATCCTCGTCGGTAAGTGATAAAATGACCTGAGTAAGCGTCTCCTGTATGGACAACAACTGCCGCCAACTGATAAATGTTGCGCCATTCCGCAATGGGATCGCTCAAAGATCCTGCGTTCCATGACGTCGGCATGCTATTGGATAGCGGACTTCCGCCTTCGCTAGCGCTTGTCAAGTACAGTGAATTCACAGTTTTTCTTTGGTATTGGGCTTGAATGAATGTGTATGCTGCTAGTGACAGCCTCATCGGGAATTGGACATAATCTTGGCGTTTGGAAATTCCCGTTGCGTTCCAGGTGTTCCGCGAAATATGGATGCACAAACAAACTGGAAGCTAAAAATATATGCTTTATATCCTGTATCAATGTATGAAACTAGTTATCTGCTAATTACACATGTAATGCATGTATGTAAAGTGGGTTGCCTACGCAGTAGATTTTATTTTATTTATTTAATTTTGTTTCATTTTTTTTTCATTTTATGTAACAAAAAGTAGGATGATGAGTAGTAAAGATTATACCGAGTGTCCTGTAGTGATTGAGGCATAAAAAATTATTTTTTCGTGCCGCCCCCTTTAAGTATTAGTCAGATCTAATACATATCACTAATTTATTGTGATGGATGTTAATGAAAAATTTGGTTACTTAAACTAGGGAAAGATCTAATTCATGTCGCCAACTGTATTGGAGGTTAGAGAGAAATTCGGAACACTTCCACTAGGTAACAAATGATGCAAATTTGGTTGCATAAGTAAAATTGTCTTGTTCTTCATGCTGACACATTATAAGTACACATCAGTAATGTTGGGAAATTACCAAACCCACGAACCCGTAGAGTATACATATACAAAGCGGCAAATTGGCTCCGCAACAATTTTTTATGCCTAAATCGTTTAGGAACACCCGGTATTATAAAAGTTTGCTTCTTACCTTTCCAAAGTTCAGTATTTTAACTTGTTTGGATAGAATCGGAGGAGTATCGGGACTTCTCCCCTCATTACAGCCTTCACATTGCACATCAGGTACTACTTCTGGAGTTACAAAATAAGACAACAATTGCTGTAGTTTGTATCTCCCGTATCCTAAGTCTCCCATTCCACTTGGTAGAGCTAAAGAGAGACTTTCGAACTTATCGTAACGAACACTAGACTTAAAGCCACATTCCGTACATCTTAACTGACTAGTTAACGTTCCACTAAATGGATGTGTAACTGGCTGAGGTGGAGGTCCTGATATTTGCAAGGATTTGCATGATCTTGAAATCCACCTGTATCTGCACAATATGAACAATTTGATGTTAAACTGTGTGATATAAAGAAATTGCGCTTAAACATTATTATTATTAAATTACAATAAATGTTCGAAAAAATGCCCGGGCTTGAAGAGCAGTTGGTTAACATATTAAAAAAAACGAAAAATAATTTGAAGAATTATCATTGAAATTACAACAATATTCTAAATTACATTATGTAATTTAAATTTAATTTACAATATAGTTTTAATTTCAATAATAATTTTTCAAATTATTTTTCTTTCTTTTTAATTTGTTAACCTCCTGAAGAAGCCCTTGGAGTGAAACGCGCCTAGAGAGAAATAAAATGTTAAAATAAAATTTGCAACTTCATCTTTATTTAATCACAACGTAATTGAAACCCCCAATCCCATAAAACGCACCCATCCATAAAGAAAATGCTCAAGATGTGCACACAAAATTTTATATTTAAGTACTTTCCTATTTTCTTGAAGTAAATTGACTAAATACTGTTTATGGGGGTCTATAGCCACGTATCTGTCTTTTTGGCAATCACTTCAAATACATCTATTTTGCAAGTATACCGACCAGTGTAATTTGCTGTCAAGCCTAATTGTGAGCGTAATTTTACATTCCCACTATTAGAGCAACAGCGGACATATGTGAAATCTGAAAAAGCATTTTAACAACACCCCAGTAACTTTGAGAATTACATCACTAACGTCGGTCTAAAAACATATTAGAATAGCACCATTAGACAATAGGGTTGTCCACCAATTTTTTTTTTATTTTTTTTCTTAAAAGTACGTCGTGAGATCAGAATAATCTGAAAATATGACGGCAATATAAGTCCAACAAAAATTTTTAAAAAAATATTAAAATTTACGAATTTTTAAATTTCCCTGACAGCATTCATTTTATTACATTGCGCATGTGTGGAAATCTATACATTTTGTCGCCGTGCTTCTCCAATCGTGTTTGTAAATATTGCGGCAAGGTCGTTGGTGACAAGTATGTCTGTACGAACATATATTAAGTTTTGATTGGTACTGCTAACGCATGCGCTTTGACCATTCTTTAAACAGAGTGCATTTTGTGCTTATTTTATTTTGCAATAACAATTTAAAAAATTTTTTTTTCTTTATGTTCACTTGTCAAATATGTTATTCATGAAGCGTAGAATTAGATAAATTCATCAAATAGTTAACTTTCTTATAGAGTGGACAACCCTATTGATAAGGTTAGAAATAAATTAGCAAATAAGATTTAATATGTTGTGAATGTATGTAGCGATCATTGATATCAGGGATTGTGACCATTACTTTTAAGAATTTTGCAAATACATAAACATTTTACCTGGCATTGTATTGTTAAAGTGTACGTGGATTCACAAGACAGTGTAATGAAACAAATTCACTATCAATAGTCGCCAGGTTTTAATTAAAAACCGGGGCTTAAATTATAACTGGGTCAACAGACGATGTTATAAATAAGATCCTGAGGTTATTAGAACATTTACTGCATTATTGTTTATTTAAACGATGATGGTCATTAGTTAACCATTGAATTAATTATGTAATTAAATCAGAAGAGCTGTCACATTTGGAGACTTTATCACGTATCAATAAATTAATATTCGAAAATACTATCTTTCTTTTAGGTTCACTGAATATTTAGCACTCTTTTCTATTTTATTCATTTTCTACTCTACACATAGAAACTTTTTACTATTTTTCCGTTTAAAATAAAGGACAAAATATCTGGACCCATTGCAAATTTAATAATGGAAGATTTAGAAAACGAACTTAAAAAAAATTAATAAATCTATATCTATAGAAGATCCGTAGATGATAGAATTATTTGTTCATACCTTCGTCCAATCCCACTTCCCCGCCAACTTAGACTCATTGGCCTGTTTGTCAAATCATTTAGGGACATCACGCTCCCTTTCTCGAAACCTTCCGGACTCTCACAATCTCGTTCTCCTCCCGGACTTTCGATTTCGTTAAGGCCCAAAGCATCCGAAAGACAGCCAATTTTTCTCCCTATCCTCTGACTCTCCTCGTCGAGTGTCGTGAGAATTATGTTCAGTAACTCATGAGCATCTTGCTCTCCTGCAGGAATAACCCATCCGAGGCGTTTGAGGGCATTTATGACAGCCGCAGGGGCGTAGCTGTCTTGCACCGATCTATTGGCCCCGTTTACCACAGACAACACTGTCGATAGGGTCGATCTTAAGCTAGTTTCTCTAGCGAGAGCGTCTCTGTCGAGCCATTGTATGAACTGCGGGCAGGCAGCCAATGCATGCAAAATAGCATTTAAGAAGCAAGTCTTCCCGAGATTTACAAGGCCAGCCAGTCGCCCCCTTCCGCTGTGAGTGTTTGTCGCAGGGCCCCAAAATATAAAGGCGCCGACCACAGCCGCGGCCGTGAGTCCTGCCGCAACCAAAAGTCGCTCAGACTCCATGAATATCTTACATTTGATAAATTTTGACACAGATGAACGTTTACATAACCTCACAAAACAGGTAAAATCTATATAAAAATAGCACTGGCGGGTTTACGAAAGAACGAATTCGCCGACTTATTTGAAAACGTTAGGAGTCGTAATACTGAAGTCACATAATCACTAGAATATTAAGTTACTTCATACTTAATTTGATAACTTATTTAAGCATAGTTTGAAAAGTCAAACTTTGACAGATGGTTCAAACAGTGTTCGGACTATTGTTGATTTCACTTATTTAGTTCCCACACCTTCTGTCTCAGTTCTCATCGAGAATGAGAATATTATTAACAAGGATGGAGCATAGTTAAGAGTGCTGGATGTACTCGTATATATGGATGGGGGAACTAGTTGTAATATACTAGCAATGTGTACCAACCAATTTCAAAACAAAATTTATTTATAATACAATCTAATTAAATTTATATCAATGATTTTGCTTAATAAATTAAATAATTGCGGGGTAAGAACTCTAAATTCTGAAAGAAATGTAAATTCAGCAAAAAAAGTATACTTTACTACAGGGTAAGAATTTTCTAATAAGAGTTCGTGTTAATAATTTAAATAGTCAGTTGGTACCACTGCTGATGTTTACATGTCTAATGTTTGACAACTAACATAAGTTTGAAATTATCAGCTGACAGTAACACAAATCAAAATTTTCATTTACCCTAAAAATAAGCAAAACCCGAAAATGGAAGATAAGGAAAATGTCCACAATGTTTACGAATTAGTCACGAAGTTGTGCGAGAAGTTTGCGTATTCTCAGAACGTTTATGTTTCTCACAAATTTATCAAAAAGTTACGCTCGAAAGGCTATGAAATCCTGTTGTCAAAGAAGAGTCCTCAAGAAGAAGGTGAATTGTTTTAGTTCCTTTTTGTTTACTTTTTTTTTTGTTTTCTCTTTTCCTAATGTTTGGGTTTAAGTTCTTATAAAGTTATGTGTAAGGTTGAATGTGCTTAATGTTCAAATATCTTTTCAGATGAACTCGTGAACTTGGAAGAGAACGATGACCCGTTTTGCCAACTTTTAGCGTGGGAATTAGAACTTATAGTAGATCATGATTTGGAGGAACATGCAGCACAGTTGAAGGAAAAGGTTGAACAACTCCAAGACTCTCATGGTGAAAGTAATAATTGTGTAAATAACGTTTTAAAATTCTTGCTGCATCTGCGGACTGTGCCCAAGGATGAAACCATACCTGTTGTATGTATTCCTTTCTAATTTTTTTATTATTTTAAAGCTCTATTTTAATATTCTGAAAGAGTTCATGTACAGTATTTGTTAGATGTTACATTATGTCTTCTTTAGACGATTTAAATTCTATGTATGCAGCTTTTAATGAAAATAGGAAAATACTGTAAAACCTCGATATAATGGACTAATGCGGGTGAGAGGGTATCCGTTAAAGGCGAAAGTCTGTATGTGTTGTAAGTCTAACAAGAATTAAATTTGCGGGAATATTAAAGTATTATAATGTAAAGTTATATAACCAAAAACAATCAATATACATAAACGCTGTCGGCGTCGTACACGTCACTGTGTGTGTTTGTGTGTCCGGAAAACTCCCAGTGAGTCTATAGAATTGCCGTTAACTACTACTGGCAAAAACTGCCATCCATGTCTCACTTGTAACTACATAAAGGGTTAAATAATTATCAAATTGACAAGTTAAGTTCAAACAAGGACGTCTCGCATTCAAATTAAAACAAAATAGAGGATTACTAGGCGGTACAGGAAACTAGAACGGGAATAGGAAAGAACCATTTACTTCAAACTTCCTTCGAAGAACGGGCACGCTACTAGTACCTATATACAGTTTTTATTATTTTATTGTCTAACTAAAGTAAAGTAAATCTTATACATATTTGAGTGAGAAGCACTATTTTTTCCGTATAAAATTTTATCCATTATATCCGAAGCCTGTTATATTGAGATTCGTTATATCGAGGTTTTACTATAGTTAGTTTTACATCAGAGTATTTCCGAAATTAAAATTATGCAAAATTGATAACACTAACCGAAAAAATTCAAAAACCTGATAACAGTAAGCAGGGACAATTTACATTAATTAATATTGAGGTCGGTACTTACCAAAAGTGATAACATTAACAGCAACCACAATAAGCGCGGGTCCACTGAAACAAAACATATTATTTATTTATTTAAAAGTTTTCGGCATCGACAACTTAGGTCTTTAACCAATTATACAGTAATAAATCATTAAATTTTATTATATAAATGAGTTACTTCCAAAAATAGTATTAATTTTTTAACATTTGCATTATTTTCATCTGATGTTTTTAGATCTGCAGCAATATTTAACGTATTTCTTGCTTCTTCATATTTCAAACAATCACGTAAAATGTGTTGGAAAGAAATAAAAAACATTACAATCTCACAAATTGGTCTAGCTTCTCCTATTAAATGATGCGAAGTTGTCAAATGGGAGTGTCCAATTCTCACTTATAGTTATATATAGCTATATTTAATTTTTATTTAAACAACTATTATAAGCTTATTACACATGCATCTTTTAATATAAATTTCAAACTTATATATTTGCTTCTTGACCAATTTTTAAAAAACTTGAATTATAACATTCATGGTTATTATTATAACTGTAACTATGAAATGACCAAACTAGACAAAAAATTAACAAAGTACATTCTGTTGCACCTTAAGAATGTTATAATTAAAGTTTTTTAAAAATGTAATATCGCTGAAGAATGGGCTGACCCAGCCTTGAAACATACGTTTGATGGGAAAATAGAAAACATTTTCGTTTGAAGATTTTTATTTTGATAACCAAAATTCCAAAGAACCAAAATTTAAAAAAAATATCAGAATTGTTTCATTTTTTATTGATCTCCTGATATTTGTTTTTAGGTATTAAGGTGATATTATCTGCATCTCTTTAAAACATTAATTGAACATACATATTTCGAATTTGATATATCAAGATTCTAAAATTTTTCTCTTATACCGATTATTTTCTCTTATTACACGTAATTAAACAATTAATTTTGTACACAACGTTGGATTATTTAAATTTGTTATCTTTATCTTTTATTTTGTGAAAAATTGTTTTCTTGTGTTTTCATTTTTAACAATAATTAAGAGCAGTAATCATTTAATGATATGAAATAATAATCTCATTTACTGCAATATCATTTAGTCAAATGCACAAAATCACCGTAAAGTAAAAACAATATCTATTAAGTTTTATTATGAAAATTGTTTAAAATAAGTGCAAAATCGTCACAATAAAAATACTTTTTAAGGTATGAATAAAATTCATACTTTCTTTAAGGGCGCTTTACCAAAAATTTCCAACACAATGTTCAAATACTTCGACGAGAGCAAATTCCAATTGCCAACGCCGATGATATGCACCGACTGCAAGTACACGGACTCTTCCTTCTGTATGAACGAGAAGTCTCGACTCCGACTTAAGAACGTCATCTCCACAAACTTCATCGAGTCTATCCCGAATATAAACTGTCCTTGTTTGAAGACATTGGGACAAAGTTGTCGGAATTCTCAGGACTTATTTCACGCTAAAGACGAAGGCTTCGAATCTCCCACAAACAGAGGTAACCATCCAAAATTATTAAAAACAATCTTGACCACATACATATTCTTGTAAATTTTTATGTAGTATTAACTTGCTCAAGTATTTTAAACGAAGAAAAGGAGAGCGGATTACGTGCAATAACTGCGTATCACAGCATTCCTATCAGGCAAATAGAAGACGACAATTTAAAGAGTTACAGGAGTCTTTGTTGTTCGCTTACGAAACAGAATCAATCGTTACCGAGAAAAAGTGCTATAAAAATAACACACAAAAACATGCAACTTTTAAGTTTTCAATAAATAGATAATTAGTTTCTTTCAATGGTTTAGTTTTGTTTAATGAATAATGATTAATTCTCTGCTAAAGTAGTACATTTTTGACCTTAGGGTCTCCGATTATTTTTCCAATTTTCCATACTGATTCTACACGATAAATAATTGCTATTCTATGTTTTCTGTTCTGCTTTATTATGAGTAATTTTATAAGTATCTTTTGTTTTAACGCATCTGAGATTTTTTTTAATGTAATTTATAAACCAGCAATAAAAAACAATTGCAACTGGTGGTAAATGAAGGTTAAAGAATTACTCTAAAACTATGATTTTTTTTCCTATTTTTTTTTACATAGTGTATGGACATTATTAAACTTTTTATGCAACAAATTAATAATTGCTGTTTTGGCAGAGAATCACTCTAATCTTTTCTTCTCCCATTGAGTAGCGTCTAGTTTTAACATCATACTTTCAGGATGTAATTTATGGTCATCGTTTTCAAGTCAAATTCGTCAACCTAGAATATTATGTTGCCTTAAAGAAAGCAGTTCAATTCTCAAACAAGATTTAGCAAAATTAGAAATTTCCTCGGAGAAATTAGGTATTCAAAAAACAAATCTAAGCAAATCAGCGTTTCTGACGATCTTTTCTTTCCTTTATTACAGACAAGCCCGTCAACATTTGGGAATTAGCGTCAAAGTGCAAATATTCAGAACGGAGGACTTGGGAAAACATTGGGCATTGTTGTCCCAGAAAAGAATTGCACTTTCTCACAGAAGCCGGAGCGAAAGCAAGCGCAAATGCACAACACTTGCTAGCGAATCGTTTCCGAACTTTAACCACGTTAGAAAACAAAATGTCCAAAAAGCTTATTCCACTGCCGAACTTTATCAAATGTATGAAATACATTCTAGTAGGGATGACGTCTAGCTGTTTCCGGATAGACCAAAACGGGAATTTTTCTCTAACTCCGGATATTACGATAGAAGGGTTGTCAACAAACGCCTTGGAGCTATTTTGTAAAGAAATTATGTTCTGCGGTTTATGTTACAACGGACTGAATAAAATGAGTACTTCGTTAGGTGACTGCTCCAGTCAAGGATACATTTTCTCGGAATTCTGCGAGAATATTCGGCGGTTTCTGCTATTTTACAGAACAGCAGCTCTTTCGATTTCTGAAAGCACGACATTATTAGCCTTTAGTGAGGTAACACACCAATTGCGGAGCCATTTGACTACTTTAGCCTCAATTTGTAAAGTTGGCCCATTTGCGGAAAACGAGAACATTCCCCACGGGGTAGCTTTATTGAATTATTTGTACCAAAAGGTGCTTAATTTAACAGATAAAGAACTTCTGATGGTATTGTATTCGATTTTGTATCCTTGTTGCCAAGTTTACTTTAGTCGGTTTTTGCAACAGTGGATTTTCGAGGGAACCGTCAGTGACCCTCATAAAGAGTTTTTCATTGTGACGAAGCAAAAGTACCTTACGTCTCATGGCCGTACGTATTGGACGAGGAGTCATAATGTGCATGAGGATATTGTTCCGGATTTTCTGATGGATTTGCAGGTGGATATATTGAATTGTGGGAAGTCGATGAACTTGTTGAAGAAATGTATGCCGAATGTAAGTTTGTTGATTTGTTATTTATTTAACCCTTCAAAGTATCCAATAAGCTCATGTTTATCCAGAAACTTCTATTATGCAAACGTTATAATGACACTTGGTTGCTTTTTTTAAATGTTATTTCTGATAACTTCTGGTTAAACATTATTATTTTATCAAATAAATGTATATTCTCACTTCATGTAGAAGTTTATGTATCTACATTCTGAAGTAGCTTCTTCAGAAATTGGAGTATCGGATTCATTTTCGTAAAAATAAATGCTTATTTAATGACCATAATTTTTTATCTAAAAATTCAAGGAAAAAATTTTTTATAATATAATATTATAGCTGCTTTGAACGAAAGATATGATTTTTTGTTTATTTAAGTTGAAGCTTCTGTTTATTCCCTAGTTCACAATATTTGTGAATGAAAGAAATGTAAATCAAAAGTATCCTAGACAAGATAAGACAGAATAATATCAGCATTATAACGAGACATGAAATTGGGAAAGAGGAAAGCAACACAAGGAACGTAAAATACTCAAAGCAAATGAAATTTACAAACTCCAATTAAGAGATCATGTAAATTGCCTAAACAAAAAACTAGAGTTAAACTATACCCCTCTATATAAGATGATATAATAAATTTACAGCAGAAGAAAAGAAACAAATTAACCATTAAAAATTGAAAATTAAAAATACGAAGTCAACGTACATCAACCAATAATAAGGTAATACGAAGCACAATGTAACACCTACACAGAAAAAACAATAACAAACAGAACGGCAATAAACGCGCAGGCATCACAACACCGAAATTTATAACGCCGAAACATTTAATACAGTAGCTAAAGACAAACGAAATACAAAAATTTAGATGCACAATGTCCTGTGTTCTTTTGATTTGCATAAATAAATTATGACTTAAGGTAATAACAAAAATTAAGTGCCAGAAACCTTGTGCGGATCAATACGCAAACATGTTCCTACAAATAAGACGAATGTAAAAATGTATATTTGAACAATTTTACGTAAGTCACATATTTTATTGTGTATATATATATTTGCCGTTTCAGCACCTGATAAAGGTTTATGAAATAGAGCCGAAACTGTAGTGCCTCCTAAAAATAAACCAATAGCAAGGCTATAGGCTTCTTATTCAAGCCAAATAAAAATTTACCTTGCTGGGACCTCTACCCCTAATAGAAAATAGTTAATTATTAAGAAGATGAATTTCAAATAATTTTAAAATAACTTGTGATTTTTGTTTGCTTAGTCAATCGTGTTTTTTTCATTGTACAATTCGGTGTAACTGATTGTTGCACTCTCTCTCTCTCTTAAATTTTAAACTCCGAACTAGGAACGAGTCAATTTAAGGGTTTTCAAGAAGGTGTTGCTGTAATGTCGAAATTTCTCTCAAGTGTTTTGACGAGAAATTTTCGGTGCAGAACTCATTTTAACTTTATGTAAAAGCAGGATCAAAACTGGGAAATGCTCTAAAGCGAAATGTAAGGATGGGGTGACTTTTATCTTCTAGGAAATCATTAGATCAACGTGGTATATAAAATATTTGTATTTGTTTTCACGATTGAAGGCTCTTTTATGAACCGTATTCAGTTTTTCTTAAAGATATATACATATTTATATTTTTTCCTTCGTTCATGAATTGCTATATAGGGACCAAAAATAAACATTCGTTCGCATTTGTACAGCCGTGAATAATCGAAACTCGTGAATTTCAAATTTAGTAATGTCACATATATATGTGGTAATATCGAGGGATTACTATAATACCTTTTTATTTTCATTAATTAAATTAAAATCTTAACAAAAGTTTAAAGGGTTAAATAGAAAGTTTCCTTAATTTATATATATTAATTTAATAAACCAATTTTGTTTGTGTTTTAGTCTCCTCTTTGCAAATACTTAATGGGAAAGAAGAAATTATTTTTCTCTTGTTGTTTATCATCAGAACAATTAATAGCCTTGGAACAAAATGCTTACACTTATTATTTGGATGCGGTAAACGAATGTGGAGCTACATTTACTTTCCATAACACCTTAAGGCAAAGCAAAGAACAAGAAGATATATTCTTAAGTCTTGTTGCTAAAAAGCGGGGAACATCTCTGAAACGAATTGAATGTAAGTATTACGAAAAAATTTTATAAAATATCATAATTTAAAAATAGTAGTAACATATCGTCAAATATTATTAAAATAATGTCAAACGAAGTATTTAATTTATTAACAATTGATTAATATAACTGATTTTGTCCTGTAGTGGAGAGGTTGAAGCAACTGGAAGAATTAAATAGAAAGAAGCAAGAAGATTTGAAACTGTTGAAGCAGCAATATGACATTGCGGTCGCGAATAAAGAACTATTTAAAGCTGAAGAAATGGAACGGGAAATTAAAATAAATGAGGCTAACTCCAAATTGGACCTTTTGAGGGAGAAACTAATACAGATTGAAGCGTAAGTGTTTAATAATTTTTTTTTTTTATTTATTTATAAATTATGAATATTAAAATCTTAAACTGGATCTAGATTATTAATGTGGTACAGTATGTCTTCAGCTGCATTCATATGGAATCTAGAATGAAAATATTATGATTTTTAAAATTTTCGAAACAGAAAATAATTAGTATAAGAGAAGTTTTTAATTAATTTAACTTTTTTATTTAGAAAGTTATTTATTTATTTTTTTGCTTATTCTTAATGCCACTGCTATAATATTTCATCATAAGCTTCATATTTTAGAAGTAAACGATCCTTATTTATTATATTTGAAATTAACTAATTTATAGTTTCCGAGAAATGTGCTTAACCAAATCTGTGTAATTGTAGAGTTCTGAAGAAATTCTAAAATGATACATAAATAAAATTTACTCACTGATGAAATAACATATAAAAAAAATAACTACTTTTTTCTTCCAGGAACAACCTCATCGAATATTATAACAAATTATTCGACGCCTCGGAAAGGCGCAAAGCCAGCATAGATAAAAACATAAATCGTCTTAAGAGCATTCACTTAGATGGCGAGAATCAAGTCGTTAACAAATGCCCAATAAACCGAAGCTCTTCCTCAAGCGAAACTTTCGTGTCAATACCTAAAGACGCAAAGGAAGAAACTGAGAAAGACGAAAGTGGAAATGCAGATATGAAAGATTCTGAGATTAGCATCCATTTAGAAAGCATGTCCTCGAGCATGGACATGTTAGAGAATGACAACATATGCGAAGTAGAAGACAAGAACAATATGCACACTTCCCTTTCTTTGGACCTACTTAACGCAAACGCTGAAGAAGACAAACAAAAGAACTTCGAATCGGAAGCCAATAAAATGACCGACAGTGAAATGTTATGCAAATTAACCGAAGAGAATTTTAGGGCGGCAAGAAAAAATAAGGAGAAAGTGTTAAACTTAGAAATGGGAATAGTATTTAGCGAAACGCAATCGGATAAAATTCCAACATTGGAGATTAACGAAAACGTTAATCTGACCGAAGCACAAAGGAACAAATTGAGAGTCATGTCTTCCGAGTTTGGAATAGATATTAAGAAAACACTGCAAAGTAAAGTTGATAAATCGTTAAGCAGTTTAGAAATCAATAGGCAGAAAAGTATGAAAAGTGACGAATGTCTTTACGGGACTATTAGCACAACAACAGTGGAGAAAACACAACAAAAACAAAGTACGTTAGATAATGACAATTATTTGAATAAAAATATTATGGCTCTTGGGGATAATGTACATGTTAAAGAAAACACGTTAAATATCAAGAAGAGAGAAGATCTAAATGAGAATATTAATAGAAACGAACTTAATTTAAATTTGGATAAATCAAAAAACGAATTTGAACCGATGTCTCTGGGATCGACCCCGCTAAGTGACATAATAACTAGTAGTCCTCATGACAATAAATTGAAGCTCCATATAGGAAAATCTCAAACGGAATCGCTCCCTTCTTGCAGTTTAATTCCGACAGCCGCAACTAACTTCACAGATGATGGATTTTATTTTGAAGTCGTTCAAAAGAAGACTTCCATTTTTTCCATTTCAACAGATAATTCATTTCTTCGGTTTGCAACATCCGAATCCGGCATTTCCGATTCCGGAAACAGTTGCACAGCTCCGGAGAAACCTGTTCTTTCTAAACGGATGACTTTTAATGAAGCTAAAAATGTTTCGACAAACTGTTTGAAACTTTTTTTGCATCAAAGTATCGTTATTCCTCTCACTGCACAATTGAAATTGGTCGATAATGAACTACTTAAGTATTTCGTAAACGATTTGCAATACTTAAACCATTTGAATAGCTTGCGGAATTACTTCTTTTTACTCGATGGGGAATTTGGGCGAAACATCACAGAAGGTTTATACGGAAAATTATACGATGTTAACTTCCCAATTGACTTGATTAACTGCAAAACGTTGCAACATTTAGTTTACCGTGCTTTAGATTCTTCGTGTAAATACCAAGAAAACTCTAGTTGTCTCTCTTTTAAAATCAATAATCTGCCAAAAACATTCAATTTGGGCGATCCGAACGTTTTGGATTGCCTTTCTTTAACATATCAAGTTACCTGGCCGTTAAATATATTACTTCCGGTGGATACCATCGGGAAATATGACGAGGTATTTAAGTATTTGCTTAAACTGCATAGAGTCTCGTGGGCTTTGAAGAAAGTTTATGAAGAGCTCAAATTTTTAGCAAGAGATACCGGTACGAAAGAAATCTACTTGATGCTTTCACCTCAGTACCAGAAGCTGCACCAATGTCGGCACGTCATGACGCATTTTATGCAAACTTTGCAAAATTATATCGTCGGAGAAGTTTTGCAGACTAGTTGGAAGGTTTTCGAGCGCGACTTAAAGCTTGTAACGAACTTGGATCAGCTCTATCAGTTGCATTCGTCTTACTTGAAAAATATTTTGTTTATGTGCCTGTTGAATCAAAGATCGGTTCCGCTTAGAAATATAATCCACAAGATATTCACGGATATATTTAAGTTTTACGATTATTTGCGGTCTCAACCATGGAATTACTTTGAGGGTATTTATACGCATCCGAATTTCGAGAAGCTTGAGGGTATATTCGTTAATGTCGAAGAATCGATGATTTGCTTCTACAAGTCTTGCAAGAAGTCGGCCAAGTCGGGATATCAGCCGCATTTGATACAATTTTTGGATATGTTAGATGTTAATTGTTACTACAGTAATAGAACTAATGTCCCTGTTGCATCTTCTTTATTATCTTCTTTCTAGACCTCTAGCAAGATTGGCACTGCAAAGCTCTGATTTACTCTTTGTGTATTGCATTGCTTAAATTTGAAAATTTTATTAAAATTATATTATATGCCGTCACGTTAAAGTTTTGGTTTAGTTTTTCGTAAAGCATTATGGTTTTATTTTTACAATTTAATAAATTAAGATGTAATTACTTTTTTTAAACTGTCATAAATAAGGAGCCATGGTTTATTATGAATTAAAGTAACTTTGATTGTTTATACTGGTTATTAATTGATATTAAATTAATATTTTTAACATAATTTAATATTTATAAAAATAAATGTCTATGAATATCAAACAAAAAAATCATTAGTGTTAACCTTCGATTGTTTATATTATTTATTTTGTATCATCAAATGTAAATAAAGTTATTGTTAATTTATTCTTAATAGTTGCTAAAGTCTGTTTAAAGCAAATAGTCCTAGCCCTTGTAAAAATACCAATATCAACAAAATAGCTGATAATAATAGATTAATTTTTTTAATCTATTATTTACTATTACCTTTACTCAATGCTATTACCACATATATGTGCTATTACATCAAACTTCTTGTGTCACATAGTATGTTTTTGGTTACATATTTTTAAAATTCGTTAGTATTTATGTGTACGTTCTTATTGGTGATTCTGTTATGTAAACCTGTTCGATTTGATTTATATTGATGTCCTCCGTAATGATTGCTGGATCTTCAAATATCTGCTTGTTTTTGATTAGTGTGTTTTCAAAATTGTTATAGTACGTGTTTATATTACCTAATGGTGCTATCATGATAAAATGAAATAACAGTTTTCTTATAGATTAAATTAAAAATCAGTCCTTGCTTCCATTTAATACATTTTGATGTTCATAAAGTATTGTGGTTTTGTGTTTACAACTTCATAAATTAAAGTCTTATTAAATTTTAAAAAATTGCCATAAGTTTATTGTGAATTAAAATAACGTTTATTGTTTACGCTGATCATTACTTAAAATTAAATTAACATTTTTAATATAATTTAATTTTTCTTTACTGTTTGATTTTTATTTTTTAACTTTTTTCAATGTTTCAAAAGTGAACAGATAGAAGAAAACACATTAATATGATTGAAGATAATTACTTAATACTCTTATTTTATTCATACAGTGAGTGTGTTGATGTGTACTGCACTATAAAAAAATCCCATTTTAAAGAACATTAATGTGTTTTTGTAAGTGATTATTGAAATACAGTAGAACCATCTAAATACAGACTGATCTATTCACAACTGGCCAGGGGGTGGAGACACAATTCTATAGGTTTTAAGGTGGTCGTTCGTCGATGGCTGGGACTAGAGAACAGTTCGGCAGGGAATGTCATAAATCTTTCTGCACATGCAGGGAAAGGAGGTACTTATGTATCTACACCAGTTTCATGGTAAATTGGAACAAACTGAGTAAGATCCCATATTCCCTATGGAAAGATGTTTGATTCTTTATGTTTAACATTTGTTATTTAATAATATTTAAAGATATTATCTGACAACAATTCATGCTCAAAATTTAGGGGAAAATAGTATACGCTAAAACGTTCAATGTTTCATTCTCAATAATATTATAATATATTATTACCTTTTATAACAATATTATTAATTAAGAATGATTATCCTTTTTTTAAAAATGGGCAATTAGGGGAAAATACCCGGATTTTGGCACTTTTAAGAGCATTTTTCGGTACAGGTTTCTCCCGTTGTTGGCAGGCATCTCCCCCTATGTCGATTAAACATTGATAATAAGTATTGAAAACCAATAAACGCAAAGAAACTAACAAAACATTTATTAATAACTATAGGGATTTTATTTATTTAGCTTTTAACT
>JAWQRP010001013.1:0-21782 GCA_033557875.1 Quadriops clusia | reverse complement strand
AATAGTGTGCGCACAGGACAATCAA
Source organism: Quadriops clusia (assembly GCA_033557875.1). NCBI lineage: Eukaryota > Metazoa > Arthropoda > Insecta > Coleoptera > Hydrophilidae > Quadriops > Quadriops clusia. Next base: position 21,757 of record JAWQRP010001013.1, on the reverse strand, counting down.
GTCAAGCGGTTTCAATTTCAGTGGGCAGTTTCCCAGTTGCGCCCTGGTTGAGCGGATCTGAAGCACTTCGCGAGTTGATACCTGGTAATTAAATGTTGCCACTTAGTTTAATCGCATTCTGCGTTTGGACCGTATGGATTTTCGATGATGACGGTAACAATTGACGATGGCTTTGCCTGACATCAAATTCTCATCTTGAGCTTTTAAAGTTCGGACTTGCAGATATTTCAACCACTGAGGGACCATGCGCCAACACAATTTGTGTTATGCTACGTCGCAACATCCGCGTTTTGTCGTGTTTCATTTGTCATAGTAATTTCAAAGTTAAAGAATGAAAGAGGACTTTCTTAGTAACCGAACTTTCCAAGTATTAAAATCATTAAATAATTCAAATAACTAAGTTAAATGCAAACAGTTAAAATCACAACAATTACACACACACACAGACACACGAACAACTTGACATTTCCATTGAATTCATTCTTCATTCAAATTTTCATTTCGCATACTCTCAATAACAGTTCTCGCCTTAATGGCATATTTTTCTTTGACGTGACTTTGCCTACGAATTCTGGGATGTTACGAATACAACGAAAAAGGGTTCCTACCAAATACTAGACGATCACAGGTAATTTTGGCCAAATAGAGTTTCAGGGTGGATTTGAAATTTTCCCGCCTTTTTCCCTTTTCGGATCTTTCCGATCCACAGCTTTTCACAGAGAGCTGAAGCCACCCCTCATCAGTCACAATATATAATATATATAATATAAAGAATAATAATATCATCTGCATATCTTTTATATAGACTAATATTATTAATATTCTTTAAAAGTTCAATTTCTAAATCTTCCATTACTAAATTTGCAATACACGCTAATAATGGGGATCCCATAGGAAGACCAAATTTTTATTTGTAAAAATAATTATTAAATTGGAAATATGTTGAATTTAAACATATTGTTAAACCTTCTAAATATTCATTTAAATTTGTATTTTTGTTTTAAATTTGTATGTTTTTTTAAATCATTCCAATGTTTATTTATGCTTTTAATAATTAAATCATTTGGAATGTTTGTATATAAAGATACGACATCTAATGAAAATAAACAATGTGATTCTGGTATTGATATTTTGTCAATAAATTCTTTAAAATACCAATAATCTTTGGTATAATATTCTGTTTTTCCAAGTATTTTATTGATAAGTTCAGTTATAAATTTTGTAAATTATATGTTGGTGAATTTAAGAAACTAACAATAGGTCTAGTGGTTTGTTTTCTTTGTGTAATTTAATTAACCAATACATTTTTGGGGATGTTGCATTTGTAGTTTTATGTTTTTTTCCTCTTATGTTATTTATGATATTTGTATATTCTAAATTATTTATGAAATCATTATTTTTCCTTTGCATTATTGCAGTTTTATCATTATTTATTTTTTCATATGTTGTTTCATCATTTAGTAAATTCATCATTTTATTAATATAATCATTTTTATTTATTATTACTGTTTTATTACATTTGTCAGCATTAATTATGTATAAATCTGGGTTATTTTTTAGAAAAATTTTTGTTTGTTTAATATTATTTTCTAAATTATTATAAAAATATTTTATATTATAAGGTATGTTTTCATTTTTATTATAATTTTTATTATGATTAATATTGAATTTTTTAATTGCGTCTACTAATTCTAATCTAATTTCATCTTTAGTTTCGAGATCTTCAATTTTATAAATATTGTTTTCTATATTAGCTATAATTTCAAAAATTGGTAAACTTTCTTTTTTAAAATATGGTAAATTAAAATTTGAACCAAGTTTTAATAATTCTAAAACTTTGTTTGGTATATTTTTTTGTGTTAAATTTATAATAAAATTATTTTTGTTATTTTTATCATTTAAATTTATATTATTTTGTTTATTTTTTAGGATGTTTATTTTTTTACAATGTTTGTTTTTAATTTTATTGAAATGTTTTTCAAATTTTGTACTTTGTGTTTTAAAGAATTCATTTACAAAATTGTTAGGTGATTTTTCATTTAAGGAAGTAATAAGTTTGTTTTTTTCCTTATTTAATTTAAAAATATCAAAGCATGCATCATTTAAGCAAAGATTTAAAATTTTAATTTTGTAATTGTATTATGGTATATATTTGAATTTTTTTGTTTTGTGAAATTTAATTTGTTTGTTATGATGTTGTGTTAATTAAAATAAGAAGAAATTTCATAAAATATTATGTCAAATAAGAAATTTCAAATTTATCTTTAAATCTCCTGAAGATGTTAGTATTACATAACGAAACGTCGAGATATATCCAATACTATTAATATTTAATAAAATAGAATAATAGGTCAAAAAACAATAAAGTTTTAATATCTCTGGTATTATTGATAGGTCTAATTATTGATCAACTCTATCCATGACCACAGACAACTGTAGTCTTAGTTCACTTGTTTATTGCATGACATTTAAATACTTGTTGACATCTGTCAAATATGAATTAATTATTGAGAAATTAAAATCAGTGTTCTACGTATATACAAAGTTATGCATAACTTTTTATGTGTAATGTAATATGTTTAAGTGTAAATCATGTTTTTGATATTTATCTTATAGGTAAATTTGGCATGATCTAACATAATCAAATTAAACATGATCTAACCAAAGTCTAACCTATTTCCACAGAATCTGATCTAATGTAAGTAAACTTAGCACAATCTAACATACATATCTATCTCTATATCAGGAATTTTATCTTAGCAAGTCAAGTTTTGCAAAAATGTTATAAATAATAGTCTTTTGAAGAATGACCATTTGAATACACTATTCGAACATGCCTATAGGTAGGGTTACCATACGTCCCGGTTTGACCGGGATTGTCCCGGTTTTAGACATTGGTCCCGGTGTCTCGCCCGGTTTGCTATTTTGTCCCGGTTATTTGTAATGTCACGATGAAACACACGAGGACGGATGCGAAAACTGGTCTCCTTCAGCCAATATGAGATATTGGCAAATTTCGCTCAGTAACGACCACTCGACCGCATGTAAAACTCCCACAAAAGTTACTGTATTGCAAATTAAATTTTGGCGTGATAACGTGCAATTAATTTTACGAAAAAATAAAAAACAATGAGAGCCTATTAAAAAAAACTCACAGTAGTGAAAAGTATAATTGGTCCGAGAAATAATAATAATAACTAATTTTAAGTTTTCTTTATGGAAATTATTGCTTAAGTTACCTACTACAACAATGACCAAGTAGTAGTCCTTTGCAAAATGAATTACAAATAAAGAATGAAACCATAATTGGGTAGGTTTTTTTGATCATGGAGTATTATCCCCCCCAACGATTATGTCCCGGTTTGAAGGTTCATAATTATGGTAACCCTACCTATAGGGGTATATGTACCAGTATAGGCAACCAAACTTGCAAACGGTTGTATACATCCCTGACGAAATTTTAAAAATATACTTTTTGCTTAAAAGCATTTTTAGGTGTTATTATAAATCTTAAATTAAAATGTATTTGTCAGTGTCATAAGTAAAATTTACTATTGAAATATTTCGATAAGAAAAAAGCAAAATGAGGCGAGGAAAACCAATAATTTCAACTATAGAAACAAACAAAATGGGAGTAAAACCAAAGTAAAACGTTGAACAAAATATAAACATATATTTTCTGAATATCCAGATAATTAAAATAATAATAAATAATCACTGTAATTAAATCGAAAAAAAAAAGACACTTACCTATTAAATAATAAACTAAACTTTCTTTGGGTACGATTTCTTTCAGTTCTTCCAGCTCTTGCAAAGCCTCGGCGTGTCTCCCAAGCGCGAAGTAAATAGAACCTCGGTGGAATTTGCACAACGGATTCTTCGGGTTGTTCACGATGGCGTTGTTCAGCGTTTCTAAAGCCTTATTGGATTTCTTCAGAGCATGTTGCACCACACCGATGTGACACATTATTACGGAATTGTTTAAGTTTATCGACAGGGCCTTGTTATAGTTGATTTCGGCTAGCTTGAACCGCTCTTGTTTCGAATAAATGGTTCCGATTCCGAACCACGCATTATAATGCCGAGGGTCCAAGCGTATGGCATTGCGGTAGCAGCTCATCGCTTTATCTAGTTCTTCGGTTGTTATGTATTCGTGTCCCAAGAGGGTGTAAGCGTAGGGGAAAGAAGGGTCTACTTGAACCGCTCGGTGGAGAAATTTAATGGCGGTGTCGTGTTCCTTGTGTAATGAAAAGCAGTTTCCGGCTACTACCCAGGTCACCGGTGAGTTTTTGTTTAATTGTATTAAGTCTTGAGCTAAAGCGGAAAGAGCTACCTCTTTTTGGAGATGCCAGAGGGCTGTCGAGTAGATGTCCATGTATTTAATTCGGAACGATTCCATTTGGCGGATTTCGCTGAAATATTTGATGCAGTTTTCGTAGTCGGCCAGTTCGAAATAGGCCAAGCCGAGCATGCTGAAGACCCAACTCGTCTGATACTGATGCGGCGGCAAGCTCACGAGTTCTTCGATGGCACCTTTGCAGTCGTACCGTGAAAGGTACAAATAAGCCTGCCCTAGATCTCTGAGCAAGCACATGAGCCCCTCGGCGCTTTGCTTCTGTATTTGGGTCACGGTGATTTGCGGGGTGGCGTTGGCACTGTTGTTGTTGCTTTGCGTTATTGCACTAGGTTTACTTTCCGCGGACGTCACCGTCTCCGCCTTCTCCTTCTTCAGTCGGTTCCTCGCGTTCAGGTCCATGTAGTTGTTGAACTCGTTCAAGCTGCATTTGGTCAGCCGCTGCTTCGTCTTGCGGGACGGCGACTTTGGTGCTGCGAATTTGCCCCTGTTGGGCGACTTGTTGTTCTCCTTGACAGAGTAACTGTTACTAAAGAGTCTTGAGCTCCGCCGAACGGGAGTCGTCGGAGACATGGGAATCGTGTTAGTAACGTTGCTCGATTGGCTGAACACTGGCTTGTTGTTCTGCAGAATCTCTTTCCTGCTGATCAGGTTGCCCATGTGGGCGCGGACCTTTTTCGTGAAGGACTTTTGCTCGTTTACTTCCGTGAGGGTCGGCTGTGCTGTGATCGGCGGAGTTGCATAATCGTCGCGGTCTAGTAGCATGCCGAAACTTGGAGATGGAGTCCCCTGAAGAAAATATTACGATATTAAAAAAACATTACAATAGTAAAAAAATATTACAATAATAAAAAAATATTACAATAATAAAAAAGTATTACAATAATAAAAAAGTATTACAATAATAAAAAAATATTACAATAATAAAAAAATATTACAATATTTAAAAAATATTACGATATTAAAAAAATATTACAATATTAAAAAAACATTAAATATTACAAAAATATTACATCAAGAAAATATTATAATTGTTTCAAACATGTTATACCTATGTTGCTGTATGACTATGGTTAACTATCAAGTATTAACGGTTAACGCTGGAGTCTATGGTCATTTTCGCGCGCTAATTTTTTAGATTACAATATTCAAAAATCCTGCGTTGACGTTTGAATCGTCAAAATTTCGACTTTCAGCTCAAGCTCGTCTATACCGGGGGTAAACGCGACCTTTTGATACGAACTAAATTATTCCCTAAAATAAACGATTAGAACAAAACAATAATTTATTTCGTTGCTTTTTAATTTGTTGATGCTAGTACTTACATTCTCCCTTACAAAACTCATTGATGTTCTTTAAAATGCGACTTTTTCATAGTGGCGCAACCATCAAAGCACATTCACCATAGAAATCGCACTCCTTAAAATGGGAAAATTACCGACGGACGGACGTACGTACGTACGTACGTACGTTACAACGGCAATTATGTTTGTTGATAAAAGCGACACACTGATAAAATTCTACTACAACATTTCACTTTTGTAATAATTTCAAAATTGAGATTTCAAAATTCAGATTTTTCATCTTGAATATTAAAACGTATCGCCTAGACATTAATAAACTTGACCTGCTCTACATATCTGTAAAATTTACTTATGTAGATATGTTGCAATTTAATCTTACAGAACTTTCTCTATGAACTTCTACATACTTTTTAATGTGCTATTTCTTTTTAATTTAACATAACATGACATGTAATTTTTAAAAATCAAAAAAGTTAAAAATTCATTTTATGAATACAAAAATTTTTTTCGCAATATCTGCAAGCTTAATATAATAGATAATGCAAGCGATGAATCGCGCCTTGAAGCGCATCCCGCGGGAAATTTACAACCCAAAATACTAGCGTACAGTATTTATTTGGGCCGCCGGCCAATGTTTACGCAGACCGTCTGGTATTGCCACTGTTACAGTGTTACAGCAGAGGTTTGTTTTTTTTATTTGCATCCTTGATACATTTTTCCATAGACACATTCCGAGCATATATCATCTCAACCCAGACGACGAGACAATATATAAATTTAGATTGCCAATTTGTAACTGGCGGCTCGCGCCGTTGGTAATATACACGTTCGTCGCCTCCCGTCTCTTGTCGCTGCTGTTTGAGGCAATTTTGCATTTTTAGACCCCTGAATAAACCATGAATGCGCTGCATCGCTGACACCCAATGCGCACCGAATGTTTTGCGAACTCGGCGCTGGAAAATTTATGTTATTTTAACAATATTTCATCTCACAAGATTAGCGAATAACAAATCACAATCACAAATGAATGCTAAAAATTAAAACAATAATAAACAAATTTTCGTTGATCAAAAACCTCTTTTAAAAATCTCTAATCTTGCCATTCATATTCCAATTACGAAACAATATACCTAACAAACGAAAGTAGAACTTTTCAAATATACTTGGCGTTATAAACTTTTCATAACATTATATTTTTATATTTAATGCTAAAGCAGGTCTCCATAAATGCACAACCTTTAACACTTGGCTGAACTAAAAGTTGCGCAAAATTCCGAACAACTTTATTACTTTTAACCGACTACATCTCCTCCAGTTGTTGAAAGTTCTTAACAGCTAGCTAGATTATGCGCTTGACGAGCTTTGTGAAAAATATAATGCTCCCTACTTTTCCCCCCGTGTGCGCTTCAAGTGAATTGCAACTCCTTCAATGTAAAATTTTGAGTTATTTCGTTCCAAAAGAATCAACCGAGATTCTACAAATAAATTAATACAAGCACAAATTAATAAACGTAAAATTGCAAACCTGCACGGACTCCAAACAGAGTAAAATTTCATATGGAGGCACTCTCGAGCATTATTAAATTTGCGTGCGCTAGAATCCCACAAAAGCAAAGCTAACGAGAAAAATGTGGAAAAAAACTGAAAGTGCAGCGACGAAATAAAAGATTTCCTCTGAAAGGGGTTTCTTGTGAAAAGCATTGTTGCACAGCCTAGCCTAGCAGAAAAAAACCTCTTCGAAGCGAACAGCTCTAAAAGGCCTTAATTTGTGCAAACTCTGAAGTCCTAGAAGTAATCTATCCAGGAGGGGACCCGAGGAAATGTAGAGTTTTCCATTCTTCTAAGCGTCTCACAGCTTTAAGTTCTGTTTATACCATTATCAACGGTTCAGTTTTTGTTTGGGCCGTCATTCAAACGCCAACTTAGCATTTATTCTCGCTAGCATTGAAATTTCCGACGTGGAAGGGATAAACTGAAACTGAAAGGCAAAAAAGCGGATGAAAAACACCCAGCTGAGTATTTACATATCGCATTATTGTAGCACGTGAATTATGCATTCGTATTGCAGATATTTCGAATTGTTCGTGATCGTTTTTACAACACCTCAGTACACTCTCGTATCAAACGAATAATTCTAATTAAACGTTTTAATTTCCAGACATTGGTATTGTAAACTCGGGACAAGCCTTATAAAATGTCCCGACTCTCTCAACTCTTCTACACCGTAGAGGTGGGTGACACCAAGTTTACTATTTTGAAGCGGTACCAAAACTTGAAACCTATAGGCTCTGGTGCTCAGGGTATCGTATGGTAAGTCCCACCTGTTTTCAACCAAAATATATTTTTTATTTTTCAATTTTAGCTTATGCACTACACAAAAAGTAGCGATTTGTCTTGTTTTAGTGTGATGTTTTTTTTTTGTGTGGAACAAAGGAGTAGAACCCTTTGCTGTGATAGTTTGTTTTTGTAAATTTTGTAAAATGTATTATTAAACCATTTTGATTCTTTATACTATAATTTGTATGTACATATACACTAGAATTATGTAGCACCTTTAAACTTTAGAAATTAGATAGCTGTATCCCAATGATTTTAATTTTTAATTAATATTATAAAAAAAAACCTACAATTCAAAACTTTACCTATAATAAGTACTTGCCTATATTACTTATTTGTAAACCTATTTATTTAGTCCTTTTTTTATTTTCTCCCATTTGTTGTTTTATACTTTTAGTTAACATTTGTTCTCAAATAAAATGCAATCTATTGTACTTTGCGTTATAACAAAGCATGAGAAAGACAGTATGGGTGACGTAAGGCCTGGATTTAAAAAGTGGACATTTGACGAAGGCATTGAGTTTATTGTGCCTGAACGGTACCAAAGTCTGACTCCCAAGGGTTGTGGGGCACAGGGTACAGTCTGGTAAGTGGGCAAAGACTATGCGACACATCCATCGTTAAGAAGCAGAAAATTTTCAAATCAACAAAGCAGTCTTGAAAATTATATGAATAAATTATAAATAATGAATAAATTGTAAATAATGAATATATTATAAATAATGTAATAAATAAAATAATAATAATAAAATAAAATAATAAAAATGAATAAACACAGGAAATCATTTTGTAATAATTCTACTCTTATTAATTTTTGTATTATTAAAACCGTTTTTATTGCATGACTTTATCTAATTTTGTAAAAGTATTATTATAATCGATTTCAAAATTTTCTGTTTGGCATGCCGATAAGCACGCGTTTATTACCCTATTAGCAATTTTAATTCCATCTGCTTTCGTTTGTGCATGAAACTATTATATATTTGCTAATTAGCCCTATTACCTTACTTACGATAACACCATTGCATAATATTAATTTATTAAAACAATTTAAACTTCTCGCTCATCATTTCAATTGTTCATTAATGAATTAAATTAAAAAGAAAAAAACATAACTTATACATCTATGCAATGTTGGGGGTGCTAATGTTTCCTTTTCTATTTTAGTGCTGCGGTGGATACCGTGACTCAACAAAATGTAGCTATTAAGAAACTTAGTCGGCCATTCCAAAATGTGACGCACGCAAAGCGTGCCTATCGAGAGTTTAAGCTTATGAAATTAGTTAATCATAAAAATGTAAGTCGTAATTTTTTTATAACAATAATATCTAAGAATATATAATTGTCCATAAATTTTCAAAAATTTCTTTTGCACAGATTATTGGACTTTTAAATGCGTTCACCCCGCAGAAGTCCTTAGAAGAATTCCAAGACGTATACTTAGTTATGGAGCTTATGGACGCCAATTTATGCCAAGTGATCCAAATGGACCTTGACCATGAACGTATGAGCTATTTGTTATATCAAATGCTGTGCGGCATTAAACATTTACATTCTGCTGGTATTATACATAGGGTAAGTCTTGAAATCTAATAACTGTGTTAAAAATAATAATAATAATACAAAATAAATAAAAATAAATTTAAATTCCATTCCAGGATTTGAAGCCAAGCAATATTGTAGTAAAATCAGATTGTACATTGAAAATATTAGACTTCGGATTAGCAAGGACTGCCGGAACTACGTTCATGATGACACCATACGTAGTAACTAGGTATTATAGGGCACCAGAAGTGATATTAGGAATGGGTTACACAGAAAATGTAGATATTTGGTCCGTTGGATGTATTATGGGGGAAATGATCCGAGGTGGAGTGCTTTTTCCCGGAACTGACCACATAGATCAATGGAACAAGATTATAGGTAGGACATCACAATCCCTAATTATTAGAATCACTTAACTTATTGAAAAATTTTTCTTTTACATTTTAAATTTGTTTCTTTTATATTTTAAATTTGCTTCTTTTACATTTTAAATGTTTCTTTTACATTTTAAATTTGGTTCATTTACATTTTAAATTTGTTTCTTTTACATTTTAAATTTGTTTCTTTTACATTTTAAATTTGTCCATTTTACATTTTAAATTTATTTTTCTTTGTACAGAACAATTGGGTACCCCTTCACAACAATTTATGATGAGACTGCAACCCACCGTGAGGAATTATGTTGAAAATCGTCCACGTTACCCAGGCTTTTCATTCGAGAAGTTGTTCCCGGACATGCTATTTCCTCAAGACAGTAATGAACATAATCGCCTGAAAGCCAGTCAGGCGAGAGATCTTCTTTCGAGAATGTTAATTATTGACCCGGAGAGGAGGATATCTGTAGACGCAGCTCTATTGCATCCATACATTAGCGTGTGGTATGATGATGGAGAGGTTAATGCGGTAAGTAAACGTTTTCTACTAAATCTTTGGTTTTATTATTTTTTGTTTCCCTTACTAATTATTTGGCATAACATATCGTCTTAGTAACTGCAATAGGTTGTAAGTCAAAAAAAATTCAAATTTGGTTTACTTCACTACTGTGACCAATCTAGTGAACAACACGAACTGAAATATGCCATATTTATACTAAATATAATATTAATGGAGAGTACTGTCTATCATGATAACTATTTACAACAGCAACTGCAAAGATTACGGGCAAAATGGGAATATTTTAAATCTCTCCTAGAAAGTTTATTGTATTTGACAGTCTACCTATTGCAGTTACTATGACAATATACTTTTCTAAAATTTAAACGATAAACTGCAAAACATTAAGGCACAATGCTATTTAAATATTTTATTCTTTAATTAAGTGGTTGAAATGAAAAATAAATTATACTATACAAACTTTTTTTAAGTTATTGGTGGTTAAATATTAGATTTAATATCTTTAAACTGAAATAAAAAATAAAACTTTAAAGTATATAATTCATTGTGAATATAAGCTTCCCATCTGGTCAAATAAACTTTTGTACTAGGTAAACAGTTGTAATGTTTTTTGCTTTTAAACAAAATAAAAAAATATTAGGTCCTTGGGTTTAAGGTCATTAATTAAATGTTGTGACCTTAAAACCTAAGACTCTAATATTTAATAATAATTAAAACACACAAAGAGCCAAAATAAAAAATGCAATTGTATAATCCTACATTATCATTACTTATGAACGAACAACTCAAATTTTGAAATGCAATTTCACTAAAGCACGTTCACTATTTTAACACAAGAGGGACGAAATTTACATCCTAAATTTAACCATTTTTGTCTTCATTTAGCCTGCGCCAGGACCTTACGATCACAGTGTAGATGAACGAGAGCACACTGTAGAGCAATGGAAAGAGCTGATCTACCAAGAAGTGATGGAATACGAAAGTTCCCACGGAAACAATGGGAGAGCTTCGAGCTCCCAAGCTAGCCCAGCTGCGAATTCTACCGAGCCAAATGGCACTGAAACATTGCGGTAGAGCAGGTAAGCGAGAGACCGCCCATTTATTTCCATCTTACTAATTAACTCTGTTCTCGTTCCAGGATTTGATCTTTACAGAAGCACAAGTTGCAATTTCACCTAGTCTAAAAAATAATCTTAAATAAAAAAATAAAACGCCCTTCAAGAAGAGACAAGAAAGTTAAAAGCCACCTTTCTTTCGTTAAGTACTAATAATTCCTCTAGGACAGTGTCGTGTTATTTAATTGATATGTGCAAATAGACTTAAAAAACGGGTCCCTTTTTTATTATATGAACTGCTCTTAAATATAACCTTAATCAGTCAGTGTGATATATAAAGAAAAGATCGCTAATGTCTGTATTTGAGGTTCAGAATTCAGAATGCCGGCAAAATATGCTTCAATTTTTTTCGAAACTATTGATGCCATTATTCGTGACATTTTTATGTTTGTACAACAATTAAAAGTATAAATATATTAGATAATATCAATTTTAAATGTACCATATTCAACTTAAAATTCTTTTAACGTAAATAAGAAATTTTAATCCGAATCTTAAATACAGCCATGTGGATGTGTATGTAACATTTTTAGCTATAAAAGTTTTTTTATTATTTAAAATTTTATTTATATAATTTTATATTTTGTTATTTTAAACAAAAGTAATATTTTTTATGTATTTCTAATTTTAAAATATATTTCAAATAATTACGTATCTTTTATTGTTTCCCAAATTGGAATTTCAGCATTCTATCAATTACATAAAATTGCTTATTTATTGGTTATATATGAAAATATACGAGCAAGAATATAACAAAATAACTCAACTTGCAATAAATTATTATTTATAATTATTATGTCTATTTTTACTGTTAATTAAGGACTATATATAGCGAATTAACAATTTAAAATTATTATTTAATAATATTAATAAAACCTTTTAATTTTTGAAATCCTATTTGCATTTTGTTTAAATTTTGTAAATAATTTTATATAATTGATAGAGTCTTTATGTACTTCACAGCATAACAAAAGGTTTTTGTTTTCTATTAGTCATAAATAAAGTTTAGACCTTAGATTTAAAAATATAATCATATGGTATAGCAGTAGGGTGAAAAATATACAAACAATACTGGATTGCGTGCATTCTGTATGTTTAATATTTTCTATAATTTCAGATCGGCCAGAAAGTACGCAATCTCTTATTAAATATTAATTAAATAAGTTATGTATGATCCGATCCAAAAAAAAAAAACAAAAATTGTAAAAAGTTAACTCAATTTAAGGACTCTTTATTTTAATCACTTCGTTTGTAACTTTACAGCCAATTCTTTGTCGTTTTATTTATAATCTAATTGCGGTACTGCTAAATACACAAACAATATTCCTATATATTGAATGCATCGTACTTAAGTTATAAAATAATTTCAATAAAGGTATTTGTAATAAAATTGATTTTAATAAGTTTCGTTGGCCACAGTAATATTTTAAACTTTGCTACTTGTTTTATCAGGAAACATCAGTACTGTCAACAATATTTTGCCCCTAAATTTCTAAATAAAACTCATTTTGCTCATAAAATAAAGCAGTTTGAATTTAGTTCACAGCTATAGTTATCTAGATTGTAAGCAATTATTCTACTTTTGTGATTTTTAAGTTAAGTTATGTAATAAATAGTGCGATTGTGATTACAATATTATGTAGTATGTAACAAAATAAACTAAATAGAATAAACAAGCAAGTGTAGACTTAAAATGTATGTAATTTTTTATGTTATTTATTTGTTAATTATTATTATTATTATTAAATTGGTGGTTTACATGCAGATACGTTTAAAAGTTCATTACATTAATGAAATGTTACATTGTTGTTATTCAACATATTTGTTTTCGGTTCAGTTTTTAACCTTCATTTTCTACATCGAAATCATTTGTTCTGATTTGTCGCATTGTTAGTATTAGAAACTAATCGTACTTCCATGGTTTAAAACACCAAAAGTGATTGCTTTGGTAATGAATTTTTAAGCATCCCCCTTCGTTCTGTAATATTTTTTATACGGTGCAATGTGTTTGTATGTATATTTATGTTTCAATAATTTACAAACTCCTAGGAACTATCTCTTTGTATATATAAGACTTTCTGAGAAAAGTTGTAGTGGTAAAGAGGAAACGTCAGGGAAGGCGTCTGTCTAAAGATGCTTTTCCATTAATAATATGTAGCATAACAAAAATAAAATCGATCTTTATACAGAAGATACTTGCAAATCGGTAGAATATTTTGCCCGTATATAGGTTATATTATCACTGTGTAATTTATTTATTGTAATTAATAATCACAATCTTTTGTAATATTGAGTGTTTTACCGATTTACAATAAACACACGTTTAGTAATTTGTAGTATACAGCGCTTGTATTGTTCTTGCTTTGTAAATAAACAAAGTAATGGGGATTATTTGTTTTTTTTTCTACCTTTAGCATTTGTTTTCTTGTATAATAATATTAATAAATCACTAAATTAATTACTTGGGCTGTGTTTCCAAACACAAAAAAAAATTGAAACATTAATTGAGCTGTAAGACGATGAAGAGCTGAAGAATTATTTGTACATTTGGTTGCCTACTATTTTGTTAAATTGTTGAAGGTCAAATTATGATTAAGCTTAACAATTATTTGTTTAAATGGATGGGGAAATGTATCACCATGAGCTATTTATATCTGTCTTGTGTAAGCTCTGGAATGATTATTAAAATCTCTTTCAACCACTTTTATTCTTACAGACTTCTTAAAACAATAAATCCGATCATTATTTGAAAATTATTTAGATCATTATGTGCACTGAGCTGAGGAACAGTCAATTTTATACTGAACAAATTGGTGATACTTTTTTTACAGTGTTAAATCGATATACAAATTTGAAAGTATTAGGAAAAGGTGCTCAGGGGCTTGTCTGGTAGGAGGTTTATTAATAATAATTAATGAAAGCAACTATTTATTATAATATTTTAGCTCTGCTCTTGACTTGAAAACGAATCAAACAGTGGCAATAAAAAAATTTTATAGACCATTTGTGCAGACACTACTAGCGAAACGATGTTATCGAGAAATGATTTTGATGAGATTGGTTAACCATAAAAATGTAAGTTATTTACATTTGTAATTGCAAGGATGCGTAATAATTAAACATATTTTTGAAGATAATAAAACTGCTAAAAGTATTTTCACCACAAACTTCTCCTGAAAGCTTGGAAGAGATTTATTTGGTTATGGAATTAATGGGTCCAAATTTAAATTGTGTGTTGCAGTCATCGTCTTTAACATACAGTCGAATAAGTTTTTTAGTGTACCAACTGCTTTGTGGGATTAAGTACTTACATTCTTCTGGAATCATACACAGGGTAAATTGATGTGTATATTCTCTTTAAGTATTGCTTTTTTGTATACATATTTTTATTTTATATCTTAGGATTTGAAACCTAGTAATATAGTTGTTAAAGAAGACTGCACTTTGAAAATATTAGATTTCGGTTTGGCTCGAACAGTAGATCATAATCTAATGATGACCCCTTATGTGGTGACCCGATATTATCGTGCCCCTGAAGTTATTTTGGAAATGGGATATACTGAAAAAGTTGATGTTTGGGCAATTGGGTGCATTATGGGGGAGATGTTGTGCAGAAGTGTAATATTCCAAGGGAGCGATACCATTGACCAATGGTATAAAATTGTGCAAAAACTCGGTACACCTCCGGCAAACTTTTTACAGAGTTTAGAAATAAACGTGCAAAGGTGCATAATGAGCAGTTCAACGTTTGACGCAGTGCCCTTTGACGTCTTATTTCCTGACGAATTATTTCTGGAAGATGAACACAATATTATTGGAAATTTGGGAGAAAGAGCAGAAGTTGCGAGACATTTTCTTTCAAAGTTGCTGGTTATTGATCCTAATGTGCGATATTCTGTTGATGAAGCTTTGTCGCACCAATTTGTTTCACTTTGGAAAGAAGAGGAGGACTTGAAGGTATTTATAAAGAAGTAATTCATTGACGACACCATTGACACAAATTCATTAATTTAGGTTCTAGTTCAAAGGTAATTTTATATTATTTTAGCCTGGCGTTCCTGCTGAAATAGATGATATGGACCATAACTTATCAATTTGGAAGAAAATTATTTATAGTGAAATAAGGTTTTTTAATAATGTTAATGATACTTAAATCTGCAAAAGTTACACATTTCTATAATTTTAGATTGTTTTTTTTAAATGAAAATAGAGATGTTGTTTTCAATAAAGAGTTTCTACAATTAAATGTGTTTATTCAACTTTATATACCTAGGTGATCAGAAAAGGATTAGGCAATTCATTTAAGACATGTGTAACAAAATATTAGTAGGAGTTATTAATGTAATTTTTTGAATTCCTGAAATCTAAAATCATTCATTTTTATATACTTTAATTGATGTAGCTCTTGACAGTGAAGTATTAAGAGTAATATGTTTTAATTTTTCTTCTTTAATTCTCTATGGGTATATTGGGTCTAATTTCATATAAAATTACTTCATTTATTGCTGAATTTCTTTCCTTTATTCAATTTACTTTAACTGACGTTTCGCCTGTCTTTGCAGGCTTCCTCTGGAGTACATTCTCTTAAACCCTTCCTTTCCCTTCCTTACATTTAATTATTCTAGGATATGCGCACATTACACATTAAAAATTACATTTTAAAACTTGTATCTTCCTCACTATTAATGAACACGTATACTATTGTTTTAATTTTATTTTCTATGTTTATAATAGTTAATGGATTTACGCTATATAGCAAATAGAAAAATAAAAACATGATGTGATGAAATAAAATACTTATTTATTTAAATAAAAACCTCCCATCAAATACTTTACTAATGAATAGAGAGATTGTTTCCTTGTTAATACAATATATTTAGGCGACCGGTTTCAACCCTCCCGGGTCATCTTCTTTTACTCTTTATTATTTATTTAAATTAAAAAATATGGAGTGGTCTCCACTCGACTTTCTCGTATATTTCGAAGGTGTACTAGACGCGATAAGGCAGATTTAGACCAGAATAATTTGCATTCTATATACTTGAGATATTTAAAATAGCTACAATAAACTCGTGTGCGTATTAAAAAAATGTTAAAAAAGACCACTTTCGGTTGAGCTGATACAAACTTTAAAACAAATACCTTAAAGCAAAAGGGCACTTGAAAGAGTATTACTTCCGTTTCAGGTAAACTACCACTTCCGGTTATCCGAATAAACCCAAAAGTTGATACGAGTTTTTAGCTAAAATGACTGCATATAAAATTTCATTGATCTAGCTCAAGTCGTTTTTGAGTTATCGTATTCACACACACACAACAACTGGCAGAAGAAAAAAGGGGTAAAATCGATTCAGAAGCACTCAAATCGTCGAGATTTAGGGAAATCTCAAAAATTTTGTTTTGCATGATCACTATTACTTTCTCAACGAGAAAGTAAAAAGATAAAATAAAAACACGAAATTATCATTCAATTTATTAAAATATCCTTATATTGACGATGATGATAATTACGACTCAGCAACTAGGAAGAATGATATTTTAATAGCAAACATAAAGCAGTTTAACAATTATTGTAGTTGTACTAAAACCTGCAAAAATTTCACTTTCGCGTAAATTTGCCTCTTATCTTATTTTGATCACGGGAAATTGTTTCATCTCGTGAGGTCTTTGATTCGAAAACTTATGATAATCAGTAAACATTGATTAATGTAAATCACCTCGAACTACACATTTCTTTAACCTTGTATAAGTAATCGGAAAGCGCCAAGACGCTTATTGTTAAAGTGCAACTAAAAACGAGAAAATGCTAACAGGGATAAATGTAATTTATTTGTGAGTTCCTGTAATAAACTCCATTGTTTTATGGTGCTTTTTCGGACTGTGACATGGATGTGCAATGAGGCAGTGAACTTTGCCAATTGATATTTATCAGTTATTGATTCAGCATACCTATAGGTAAGAAGTTTATTTTTGTCTACATGTTTCAGTTGATGCATTTGGAAAGGTTGTGGTTTTATCAACTGAAACTTTAGTATGCACATTTTAAAGATAAAATTACAAGACTTTTAATTTTGTTGTTATAAATTGGTCAAAGAATCATGATTCAATATTGAATTTAACAACTTAAAGCCAGCAGTAAGCGTTTTATAACAAAACAAAAATTAATCGACAGGTAAATACTTAAAATTTGATGCTGGTCATTTTATTTTTTAATGTGATTGTTCTTTATTGTCATTTAATTGTTTCCTTTGCAGATTTACGCACAGCAAAATGTCTCCCTTTAAACGCCGCATAAAGCTCAGTCCCACCAACAATGCTTTCCTTCTTGCTGCCCTCAAGCTGGAAGTGGAAAGACAAAGCTTTTCTCTAAAACAAGAACTGAAATTACACCACGACAAAATGGATTCAAGCGCTATGGCACATCATGAAAAATTGTTGAAAGCAATTTCGGGGACATTTAAACCTAAGAAACCGATAGAATTCAACTTGCAAATGCCCGTGTCGTATTTTGTGGGCCGAGAGAAGCAGCTAATGAAAATTGTGGATAAATTTAGGGGCGAAACTTCGAAAGTTGTCATCCTCATTATTACGGGGTTAGGAGGTGTTGGGAAGACTGAGTTAGTCAGGAAGTACGCCTCTGTATACAAGGAGTTCTACGATGGGAACGTAATTTGGCTGGACGCTAAAAACAAGCAAGGTCTTGTGAACACTTTTCATGAGTTAGCTGAGTTGTTAAATGTTAACACCATCAGGCAAGGGATCAAGAAGACTAGACCATTTTTGAACATCGTCAAGGATATCTACAGGTACTTCGACGGGTCTAAGAGTTTGTTTGTCTTCGACGACGTGGAGGATTACGAACACGTCAGGGAGTACCTTTTTACGACATTTAAAGATATGCACATTGTCATTACGTCGAGGCTAAGAGATTGGAACCAGGAAGATGTGAATGTTGTGCATCTTGAAGAGTTCACTGATGCTGAAGGTGTGAGATTTTTAGAGGAGACTTTGGATGTTAACGTGGAGGAAGAGAGAGAGGAGATTGCGGAGTTGTTGAGGAAGCTGCAAAGGTTGCCGCTGGCGTTAAGGCAAGCAGTGAGCTTCATGGACAGAGAGCAAGATTTCCAAGAGGCTTTCACGAGAGAAGACGAAGATTATGACTTGCGGAGTTATTTGGAGGAATTCGAAAAGAATCCCAAAAGATTGCTTAACATACATTGTTCAGATCAATATACTGAGACAGTTTACACGACATGGGACGCAAGTATTAAGAAAATAGAGGTTGGGCGAAAGACCCAGATTAGCGAACTGGCTTTAAAGTTGCTCAAGTGTTTAGCATATTTTTCTAGCATGGAAAAGATAGATTTAGATTGCTTTCATACTTGGAACGATCGGAGGGAGAGGTTATGCCAGGATGCCTTAAAGTTGCTCGAGAATTATTCCCTTCTTACTGTAAAGAAAGGGTTGGTTAGCGTTCACAGATTAGTTCAACAAGTCATGAGATTGAAACTTCAAGAAAGAGGGCAAGAAAGGCACGTTTTGAAAGATTGTGTGGAATTGCTGTTGAGTTGGAATAATTCTAGGACCAATACCGATCCTAAAGTGAACCCAAACGCTAACGCCCATAACGCACACCATGTGATATCAATATTCGCTTACGCTAGCGATTACCGCTATAATGTTGTCTACTTCAAATGGTTTTATAGTTATGACATTATTACCAACGCCTTGCCGTTATTGGTGAAGCACGGATGCGGCCACTTGGAAATAATGAAACTTAAAGCTCTTCTAGCCAGAGGCCTTACCTGCACCTCCGAAGAAGTCGGAATCTTCTTGCACTACGTCATCACGAATAATGGTCATCTAGATCTCGTCGACCTCCTGATCAGGCAAGGCGCTGACTTGGAAGCCATTTCTTACAGCGGAAATACAGCTCTTATGTACACCTTGAGGCAGGATTATTTGAACATTTCCAGACTACTCATAAATTCCGGTTCGGACATTAAGACCATGGATATATTCACGAATAGGACAACGCTCTCGTACATCGTGGAAAAGTTTGATTTCGAACTTGTAAAATTCGTAGTGGCTCAAGGAGCCAAAGTTACTAACGTGGATAACGACGGCAAAACCCCCTTGCATTTCGCGGCCCAAAAAGGCAAATTAGATGTCGTTAAATTTCTGATAAAGAAGGGGCTAGTCGTTGATGCTATTGACAAAAGAGAATTGACCCCTCTGGTATACGCCCTAAATGCTAAGTACTTCGACGTAGCAAAAGTGCTCTTAGAAAACGAAGCTTCAATAGAACCAGTTAACAGCCATTGCCCTATTTCTGTTATTAACGCCTATGCGTGCAAGTCGGTCATTACGAGCATGTTAATAGAAAGAGGTGTCCTCATCGAGACTGTCGATGATAATGATAGAACAGTTTTGAGTTTCGCCGCGAAAGAAGGGGATATAAAGATGGTCCAGTTATTGATCAAAATGGGTGCCGAATTAGATCATTCTGATGACAACGGCAATACCGCTTTGCACCTAGCCTCATTTTTTGGCCACCTGAAAATAGTTGAATTACTAATTGAAAACGATGCAAAAATCAATTGCGTTAACAAGAGAGGGCGCAACATTCTCCATTCTTCCTCCGAAGGGGGAAGATTGCAAGTTGTGAAATACATCCTGTCCCTCCCAGATCTAGATATAGAGGTAGATGAAGAAGATCTAGATTGTTCAACGCCTTTACAATTAGCTGCCCAATTTGGTAATTTAAACACAGTTAAGTACCTAATAGAACAAGACTTAAACCCGAATTGCACGGACAAATGGGGCAGAAACCTCCTCCATGCCGCTTCAACCGGGGGTAAATTGGAAATAGTCCAACATTTGGTCCAGACGGGCTTCAAAATAGACAGCGTAGACAAAGACGATACAACCCCTTTGCAATTAGCTTGCCAATTTGGTAACTTAGAAACCGTCATGTATTTCATCGAGGAAAAGGAATGTCGAACAGATTGTGTGGACAAATGGGGAAGGAACATCCTCCACTCCGCTTCCTCTGGAGGAAACGTGGAAATCGCTCGATATTTGATAAAATTGGGACTGAAAGTCGATTCGGCAGACAACAATGAAACAACCCCTTTACAACTAGCCTCCCAATATGGAAATATGGAAACTGTTATATACCTACTTTCCCAAGGGTCCAAAATCGATTGCGTCAACAAATTGGGTAGAAATTTACTCCATTCCGCCGCAATGGGCGGAAATTTAAGCATAGTGAGGCATTATTTTGAAGCAGGGTTGAGTGTTGACGAGGCAGACCACGACGGTTCAACCCCTCTACAACTAGCATCCCAATTTGGAAACTTGGATACGGTTAAATATCTGATAGAAATAGGAGCTAAACTCTATTGCGTCGACAAATTTGGGTGCAACATCCTGCATTCTGCTTCAGTCGGAGGAAAAACAGAAATCGTCAAGTACTATGATAAATTAGGGTTCAAAATCGACGCAGTAGATAACGACGGCTCAACCCCCTTGGATTTAGCTTCACAATTCGGCAACGTGGAAACCGTCAAGTATTTAGTGGAATCTGGGTCCAACATTGATTGCCTCAACAAATGGAAGCGAAATATATTGCATTCTGCAGCCTCCGAAGGAAAACTGGACATTGTACGACATCTGACCGAAATGGGGTATAAATTAGAAAATGCAGACAGTTACGGTTTTACTGCTTTGCATTTAGCTGCTAAATTTGGCAGCCTCGATTGTTTCCAATTTTTAATGGCTAAGGGTTCTAAACTGGAGACTACCGACCATTCTGGGAATACGTTGATGCACACGTCTGCCAGATGGGGGAAACTGGACATGGTGCAGTTTTTGATAGAGAAGGCTTCTCATAAGATCGACAGTGTTAATAAGTCTGGACAGACCCCCTTAAGCTTCGCCAAAGAGTTCAATCATCATGAGATAGTGAAATATTTGGAGAATAAAATTAAAACTTTGGAGATACCCAAATAAACAGAACGCTTTTGTCTGTATTAAGTATAGGAATGGTTGAACTAGATTTGAATATTTAAATAGGTAAATAACACATGAGTTGAAAAGTCCCGGGCCTAACACATAGATGGCGCTAGTCTTATTGCATTCACCGCTTTTTCAGTTAGTACTAACCTTCAAAAGAAAGCTGTTAAAATTTCATGATATTCTACTCA
>JAWQRP010001012.1:0-21793 GCA_033557875.1 Quadriops clusia | reverse complement strand
CTTTAAATTGGTGATCGTTTCTGATCGCACTACGAACGCTCAAACTATTACACGCATGCGTCTGACAGTTTGTAACCGTTTTGTATCGCTCTACGTACAAAGCTATTGTGTTCGGTTATTTTCCACTCTCTCCATGTACATTTCACACTCGCCCTTTTAAAAAGACCGTTCGAAGAACGACGGGTCTGCTAGTCAGTAGTAATAAAAAAGTGCACGGTTCATGAATATTTATAAAGTTTGCATCCTATTAGTCGACTGCTAATCGTTTGACTAGCACATAAACTTAATAATAGGCGTGTTTGCTGTACGGTTCGGGACCGGTTCGCGCATTACAGTACCGTGCAAATAAAGCCAAAAAATAAAATAAATAATATATATACATGCGAAATATATGTACCCTCTCGAATGTAGTTTAAATAAATTTCCTATTGCTTCGTAACGCCGCATTCGCGGTGTTGTAGTTCGTGAACTGGTACCGGATCAATCTGGGATCGTCACCGTGAACAAGCCTAAAGTCAATTGCCACTGCTAATATTTATGTACAACCACATAAGTTCATAAAATGAATGGTAAAATATAGCTGCTCTGAGTAAATAGTGACTATTGTCATCAAAGGGCAGACATCTCTACAATTTAGGATTTAGTTAATTAAGAATTTATAGCTGCCGACGATACACATTGCACTCACATTCATTTCAGTTTGTTTGGATAGAACGGGTTTCACTAGTAGAATTAAATGATCAGTTGTTTGGTTGCCATATATAACTCTGCCGGTTTAAAGCTTCAGTGTAACTAATTTATAAAATTTATAGGTTTAGTACCAAAGAAAATGAGGGAGCTTTCAGAGAAATTTAACTTACCTGTTCCTAAAAGCACCTTTCTACCCCCTGAAAAACAGCAAAATGTAAAAGCTCTTTTAAAAGATTATTACGCATCCCTATGCAAACATTTGATCAAAGATCACAATGAAATGCAAGAATTTGAAAAACAAAATAGGAGAATTCTACAAACGAAGGGAGAACTTAGCCAGGAGAGGAAGGAAAAATTGGAGACTCTTCAAATTTCTTATGATAAACTTCTCTTGGCAACCCAGAACTTCTCGGATATCTTAGATGAAGATATGCCTGTACTAAGGTCAACTTCAGTCGCTAAGGAAGAAGAGGTACTAAAGTTTAAACATTTTGAAAATATAAATAATAGTTTTTTTCTCTATTTAGAGTATGATGGTAACTGGTGCGGGCATGGAATTTGAAGAAGGAAGCTCTGTAAATGTTGACAGTGTTTGGTGTGATGTGGAAACACAAAGATTTTATTGTGAATTACCGGAACTTCAAGCTTTCTTACCAACTGCTTTCATACCAAAGAATCAACCACTTGTTCCAGCTGAGTCTACAGTTACAGAAGAAACCCTTGATTCTGAAATACCATCAGAAGAATTAGAAGACGATGGAAAAACAGAAGAACCTGCTGTTGAAGAAGATCCAGAAGATACAACGACCACTACAGTTAGCAATAAAATAGTAGTAGATGCATTTCTGAATAACTTATCAAATTGTGTGAACCGTGAAATGATTGACAATGCAGCTATCGAGTTCCTATTAACGTTGAATAACAAACACAACCGAAAGAAATTAGTCAGGACACTCTTTACAGTCAACAGGACTCGTTTAGATTTATTACCATTTTATGCAAGATTTGTAGCTATATTGCACCCTGCTCTTCCAGAAGTTAGCAATGAATTGTGCCATTTGTTGAGGCAGGATTTTAAGTATCACGTTCGCAAGAAAGATCAAATTAACATCGAGTCCAAAATAAAAGTTGTACGCTATATTGGAGAATTAGTTAAGTTCAATTTATATTCGAAGATAGAAGTGTTATACTGCCTGAAAGTTTTGCTTCATGATTTTTCGCATCACCACATTGAAATGGCTTGTAATCTGTTAGAAGTGTGTGGCAGATATTTGTTTTGCAGTTCTGAATCACATCAAAGAACAAAAGTTTATCTAGAACAAATGATGAGGAAAAAGGCAGTTATGGCTTTAGATTCAAGATATGTAACACAAATTGAAAATGCATATTATTATGTAAATCCACCTGATATTATTACAATACCTAAAAAAGAAAGACCAATTATGCATCAATTTATAAGAAAGCTGCTTTATCACGACCTACAAAAAAATAATACTGACAAAATCATGAGACTAATGAGAAAATTGGATTGGAATAATGAAGAAACAGCAGCGTATGCAGTAAAATGCCTTACTGGAGCTCATAATGTTAAATACTTTAATATAAGGTGTCTAGCAAATTTACTAGCAGGATTAGTATCTTATCAGGAGGAAGTTGGTACTAGAGTAGTAGATGGAGTGTTGGAAGATATTAGATTAGGAATGGAAGTTAATTTGGCTAAATTTAATCAACGAAGAGTTGCTCAAATAAAATATTTAGGCGAAATGTACAACTACAGAATTGTTGAAAGTTCAGACATTTTTAAGGCAAGTATTTTTATCTATAACTATAAAAGAGCTTATAATAAAATACTTATACAGTAAAACCTTGATATAATGCGGGTGAGGAGGTGTTCGTTAAAGCCAAAAGTCCGTTATACAAAAATAAGTTTTTTTACAAGGTCGTTAAAGTTAGAAATAATAAACAAACATTTTAACTTATTAAATGAAGTATGAAATGCATTCATTCACTTTGATCTAGTAAACAAATTAAACTATATAGACTAGTGTGAAATCCATGACATTAAAAATGAACATGTGCAAAGCAATTTGAGGGATTTCAATATATCTTTTTCAATTGCAAACATTAGCATTGTGTTCGTGATCGGAAACATTTAGATTTATTTATTCGGAAAATCTCCCAATCAGGATGTGAATTTATAGGGTTTTAATGAAGCACGTTCCTGATGTTTTTGGTTTTTATTCACTAGGCAACCGGTTTCGTCTGACTAGCAGACATCTTCAGGCCTCTGGAAGTTACATTAGTTTTAGAGAAAGGCGTTATGTATTTATGTAAAATTTTTTAAATTCCCTTAACTTAAATTTGTATAACATATAAACAATTTCTGGACATCAAACTTGTAAAACATAGAACACAACTTGATACATTTAAAATACAATTTAGAAACTTACATGATGTCAAATATTTAGCCTTTTGTGCAAGTAAAACATCTGTCCTGCTATAAGAGCAGATTTAAACATGTATAACGTTGACCCTTAGCGCTCAAATTCCGTCTATTTATATGTTGTAAATCTAACAAGAATTAAATTTGCAGAAATAATAAACTTTATATAATGTAAAGATATATAACCAAAAAATAGCAAACAATACCTATAAAAATGTTTATTTTTTATTGTCTAACTAAAATGAAGTAAATCTTATACATATTTGAGTGAGAAGCATTTGTTCAACAAAAACAAAATTTTGCCCGTTGTATTGAGGTTTTAGCATACTTAACATTGATGTTTTTGCATCTAGGTTTTATACTCCTTAATAACTTTCGGAGTTACAATGGATCACAATAACCCATCACCTTTAGATCCTCCTAACCATTTATTTAGAATAAGGCTAGCCTGTGTATTATTAGAAACTTGCGGGATGTACTTCAGTAGTGGAAGTAGCAAGAGACGTCTGGACTATTATTTGGTATTTTTCCAAGCTTATTATTGGTTTAAGAAACAAGCATGGGGTGAAGCTTTTCCTCCTAACATCGATCATATTTTTAAAGAAACGTTGTCTAGTTTACGCCCAAAATTGAAATTATGTCATAGTTATGAAGAGGCTCAAACAGAAATAAACAACATAAGAACAACATTAGGAATAGGTAAGTTTTATTTGTTAATCAATTAATAATGTCCTAAACTTTTTTTTTTTGATTTTTGTCATTCTTAACAATTAAATTATGCTTGCTTCACTTATTGTCATTTTATTCTCTTGAGAAATGGTATAAAAGAATAAAGACATTGTATATGGTATTTTTTTTAGATAGGGGTGCTCTGTAAATATAGATTCTTTTAAATGACCATTCTTTTCCCTGTCTATTTTATACAAATTTTTTTAGAAAAATATCTGGAAGAGTCGACAGATAATTCAGGTGATGGGTTAGATGTTATTGTTGAAACTGAAAATGAGGATCAAGATCAAATGGACGATGAAGTCTCTGAAGGAATCACTGGTCCAATAACAGATGATACAGCTACAGAAGATGAAACTGTTGATCACACTCAAGGCTCCGATGACGAAGGTATGTACATTAGATGTTCAAATATAAATGTCAGCCTGAAAATTTAAGAGAAATTGTTTTTCTGATTTTAGTAGAAAGAGATGACAGTGATGTAGAACATGACCAAGAAGAAACTGCTTCCGAAATGCAAGCTATTCCTAGTGGCCCTAAGAAAGTAGACTGCCCCGAGGACGATGAATTTTTAAATGCATTAGATAAAATGGTTTCAGAAAATATTCAAGAACGAATGAGAGAAACTGTCAAAGCTACTAATATTGATATATCAGTCCCTGTGATGTTAAGGTCCAATAAAAAAACTTACGACCAATTGCAAGTAAGAAATGTCTATTAAAATGTCCATTTGGTTTTAGTTACATATTTCATTTTTTAGGAAGATGGTGGTGGAGAAACTAACACTATGGGGTTTGTATTAATGGTTCGAAAAGGAAACAAACAACAATATAAAACCTTTGAAGCTGATATTAATTCAGAATTAGCACAGAACGTTCGAGATCAAGAACAAGCACAGCGAGAAGAAAAAGAAAGAGTTAAGAGATTAACTCTGAACATTACAGAAAGATTAGAAGAAGAAGATTATCAAGAAATGGCTCAACAGCAAAGACTTGTGACTCAAAATTTAAATAGGGAAAGGAAGAAGTATCAACATCCAAAGGGTGCACCTGATGCTGATTTAATCTTTGGTCCAAAGAGAGTTCGATAATTCCTTTACTTAGAATTATCACCATTTAAAATATTTCTATTAAGATTTCAGAGGCTGTTCATAATTTTCATTTTAATTATGTAATATATTTGAAATTATAGTTTATTTTGTGAATATTAATGCTATAAAATACATGCGAATTTTCAAAAATAATAATATCAATTTTTAGTAACCTGCATCATATATGTGCCTGCATGAAAATATAGACAAAATCAAAAAACAATTTATTCATAACGATGAATCATACAAGTTTGAACGAAAATAAATACATTAGTACAGTATAGTAAAACAACACATTTTTCAATCATTATTAAGAGAAACACCATAATTTGTCAGGTTTTAATTAACTTCAAAGTCGTTTAAATGCAGGTTCTCAACAAATTCTTGCCAATTTTGAAAATCAACATTATGAGCTTGAAGTAAATGTCTTAAAGACAGTCCTGCTCTTGCTAATCGTAAATGAGCTGCATAAAATGCTAGAACAGAATAATTAACAATCTTTATAATATTATATTGGTGTCCTAAAAGGACAATGACACAAAATTTTGTCAAAAACTGTTTTGTGTGTAATTGATGTAAGAAATTCCATGGTCATATGAAAGAACATCGACAAAACTGTAGTTTAAGTCAGAGCCATCAATATTCTCTCCCAGCTATTCTTTATGCAATAGAAGTTTTAAATAATTCAAATTACATTTTCACTCTCTTCCCCAATTATGATTTTTACACTTATGTCAACGTTCTTCTATGATGGCGATATGATAATTAAAAATGTTTTCGCAATATTTCCTTTGAACTATTTTTAATGCTCAAAGTAGGAAAATACTTTAAAGGGAAGGAAAGTATGAAATATACCTTTGGGAAAAATAAATATTACCTTTTTATTTATTTATTTTATTTATAAAATAAATGTCAGACTTAAAAAATAGATTAACTCTAATTGACCTACTTTATGTTATACTTATGTGAAATAATTAATACATTGCTTACAAAACTATTTCCTTACAACAAAGCTTAATTTTATTGATGAGAAAATAATAAAATAGTAATGGTTAATTAATAAAAATTCAGTCTGCGTCTTCAAATTGTTCATCATTACTTTGGTCACCATTACTGTTGTATGCAAGATTGACTCCATTACTTTGGAGACGGTGAGCGAGGGATTCAACTTCTACAAAACAAAATACAAAAATTTGTATGCGCCGGTTTAAAAAACAAAAGTAAGACACGCTAATCAAATAAAAGAAAGTAAACAAAGTAATGATAATTATGTATGGTAAGGTTTGTGTATCAATATTTAGATTTGTGAATATCATATACCTGTATCCCCCCCTGCTCCTATATCTCCCATCTCATTTTCCACATA
The DNA here is from genome assembly GCA_033557875.1 of Quadriops clusia. Classification (NCBI taxonomy): domain Eukaryota; kingdom Metazoa; phylum Arthropoda; class Insecta; order Coleoptera; family Hydrophilidae; genus Quadriops; species Quadriops clusia. The sequence goes on along the minus strand of JAWQRP010001012.1, from coordinate 15,475 downwards.
GTCTCTTTCATCTTGAACCTCTTCGTCTGCATCTTCATATACATCATCATCATCTTCTTCAACGTCATCCATGAACTCAGGGTCAGGATTTAGGGCCTGTACAGGAAATAAGTTTGTGATAGTTTTACATTAGTATTTACTTTAAATAATCTATAATGCACTTTCGATTATCCTTGTTTGGGTTATCCAATTTATGGATTATCCATGCCTGGCATGATTAATACATAATCCATAAATTTTACTATTACACCAGGTACCTCATAAATTACCCTGACTTTAGAGGGTTAATGTTGGACTGGCCAGAATAATTCATGTTAAAAGTCTTTCAGAGTAAATGTAAATATTTTCTATGTAAAATTCTGTATAAAGTTGACCACATATGAATATTTTCGATTAATTGTGTTTTGGGCAGTCATTAACTCGGATAATCGAGAGAGTACACTATATTTAGAATTCATGAAAATCAGAAACATAGTTAAACTATTTAGTATTTCGCTTGTTTTCACTTTTGAGAATTTCAAAATGCATGTTATACAACTAGGAAACAAGAAAAAACAGATCATGTTAAAGAAAATATGATAATAATGTTCTTACAATTGTAGAAAGAATGGTTTTTTTCATACAAGGAGAACAGATAACAGGGTAAAAAGATATAATAAGTAGACTTTAAAATAAAAAAATCAACGACGTCAAGGTAACTCAAGATTGTTGTAACCATATTGTAAAAAATGATTTTCTTCAGAATGAATGGTACAATACTTTGCATATTAAATGACTCTTAGAAAGAGAAGTGCATTCTATCTAAACAAGTCAATTCGATGAATATCAGATATCAAATCTGCTATGTTTTTGCTTACTTGGAACAACTTGTGTGCAATACCTTATCTGTTTTTATAGCATTATTTGAAATACAAAGCACTGTATACTTAATTATGGGTATGTATGCAAATAAAATACTAAAAACCTGTATATACGATAATGAAATTAAACTTTTGTAAAATTGATAATTGTAGTTTAAATTTCTTAAAAATATATTTAGAAGTAATTTCAAATTATGTGTGAACTCTCTTCCAGAAATGACTGCCCCACAATAAAGAAGTGTTAAGAGTTAATGATTCTGCACCAACTATATATACGTATCCGCATGTTGAGATCCCATATACATCGTTGTTCTGTACTAACAACTAAATTTAACATTTTTCCTACATTTAGTTTAAATTTTTTTTGTAAACCGCTCATCTTTTATTTATCCAGTCAATAAAAATATCGGAAAATGTTTTCAATGTGATAACATAAACAGTTCCTGAGAAATTTTCCCTTTTTTGATGAAAAAGAAGATTTTTCTGGAGAAAGATTATTTCGATGCTAACATGTCACAGCAGATATTCAATACTTTTACGTCTATTTTTTCTTACTGATTAATTTATATCTTTGTATAAGGTTTCCATAAATGTCAGAAAGGAAGATACTGGATACCTTCTTCTCAAATTGTGTTTTCTGTTTCCCGAATTAAGAAGTCATTTCTCGTCGGGAATTTGTACTCAATAATGTATTAAACCCACATCCTCATTCAAACTATACATGACTTGAATTAGAATAGGATCAATAATTGAAGAGTATAAGGGAAAAAAGATGAGGGTGTCATTACGTTTTAGATCGTCTTTTTTGTATACAATCACTGATATCACCTTTCTTCTTCTCTACAGCAAAACTTTATTATTTTGTTTTTTGTTCCCGCTTATTCCATTCAATTTCACTCACTATTCGCTTTTAGTTTGTTTTTCATAATGTGACCCTCATCTTTTTTTCCCCTGTACTCTTCAATAATTTTCTCAGATAAAAAAAATCTAAAAAATTTTTGGTTTACTTTGTCCCCTTAAGGGTCAGTTGCACCAACAGGGTAATCATTAGTTAAAGTTAAGCCCTAGTTAACTCAATATAAAACTAATGAGCAAACTGTTACTGTTACTCATGATTCTTTTGATAGTGCAACTGGCCCTTAGTTAAGTAAACCATGTAAAATCAGTAATAATGAGACAAATGGAAGATGACTGCAATGTTACAGCAAATTATTGATATAATTGAAGAAAATAGGAATAGTCCAGAAAAATACGAAATTTTGGTAATTGACAAGGTGAAAGTGTATTTAGAAACATAGATGGCAGCTGTATTCAATGTATCGAAATCTGATCTAAATAAAACAAAAATCAGTAAAATTTGTAAATTAACCGATTACAAAGTAGAAGATAGGATTAGATAGTAAACAGCTATTACTAAGAGTAGAGAACTATAATTAAAGTTGCCAGTAGGTGGATATACAATTCTTGCTAACGAGATCGCTCTTCATTGGTAGGTATTAGAAAATGGGTTATATAGCTTTCCTAATGCCATTCATCTGTTTCCACAATACATCTGCCAATAAAAAGTGATCGCCTTTATAACCCTAAGAATTGTTTCCACCCACTGAAAACGTTAAAACGATACTTACTGTAGATGTACTGTTTTTGTAATTTTTTCTGTACTACAACTATAATGTAAAATATACCTGGCATTCTTTTAGTGCTTCATACATTGGACTTAAAGCACTTGGATCTCCAGGGACTAAAATTAGTTCTGAAATGTCTGCTTCTGATTCTTGATCACTGTCAGATTCAGCCTGTGGTGGATTTTCTATTGTGTCTCCTAAGTATTATAAAAAAATATTTTATTGTATGATACATATTTATATATATTCTATAATCTTAGACGTATGTATAAATATACAAATTAAATTCTTGAGTAATATAGTCCTATTAATAATTAAATAAAATATTAGCTTATTTTCTAACATGTTTCGTGGTTTATACCGCTTCAAATAAATTTTCTCTGATGAAACGGTATAACCACAAAAAGCCTTAGAAAATAAACTAATATTTTATTTAATTATTAATAGGACTGTAAATAGGTTCTTTCCAACAGTAGGATTTGTATCGTTCAGTGTACTGTACAGGGCCGATCAGACATTTAGAAATTACCATAGAGATGTATACACAGTGCGGCAATTAAATTCCGGGACTGATGCTATATATCAGCAACCAGAAGCGACATCTACCGAAATCGTATGTTATTTTAAATCTTGGACTCTTCTGAACATACCCTGAAAGATTTATTGAAATCGGTTCACAGATCTTAGTTTTATAACATTTCATTCATTACTTCAAATTATTATGTGTCGGAATACAATCATGGAACAATGCGCTGTTATTAAATTTCATGCAAAACTTGGCACAACACCCTCAGAAACGTTCAAAATGATGCAAAAAATTTTCAGTACGACCCCAAACAGAACGTCAAAGCACCGAATGTAAGTCGAAAGCGCGGATTGGAGTACTTCCCGACCCATATTGTGCCTGCGACAGAATGTCTATAGGCGATTTGAACCATATTTCTTTCGAATGTAAGGATTTGGTCCAGCAGAGAGATGTCCTTTTGAAGAATCTGTTGGATCTGAAGATTCCAATGCCTACATCAATAATTGTTCTTTTGTGTTTGAAAAATGTTAAAATTTTTAAAGTGTTAATTGACTTTGTAACTGAGATCGGCTTGAAATTGTAATACAGTTGTTACTTACTATATTATTGTATTTAAATTTAAATTTAAAAAAAAAAGACAAAGTTAATTGTTTTCTTCGATGACAAGGGCATCATCCACCGCGAGTTTGTCCCAGCTGGTCAAACAGTTACTGCTGCCATCTATTTGGCAGTTTTACAACGTTTGTTGGGCAGAATTCGTCGAATTCAACCAGAATATCACGATCCTGATGACTGGTGTCTGTTACATGATAATGCACCTAGTCACACGTCTTTAATTGTTCGTCAATTTTTGGCATGAAATCGAATCCTGTGTGTTGAATCATTCACCGTATTCACCTGATTTAACGCCATGTGACTTCTCACTGTTCTCAAAAATGAAAAAGAAGTTGAAAGGACGCGTTTTTGATGACATTGACATCATCCAAAGAGCGTCGACGCACGCCTTGGAGACAATACCGAAAAATGAGCTCGAGGGGGCATTTGAATCACTATTAAGTCGCTGTAGAAATTGTATTGCATCAAGAGGAGAATACTTTGAACAGAAAAAAAGGAAAATTTGAAAAAAATTTCGTTTCATTTTTATAGCTTCAACCCCGGAATTTAATTGCCGCACTGTGTATTTTACTGATTTTACTAATAGGCCGACCCTGCATCGTACACAAAAGTATCAAAACGAACTGTTGGAAAGAACCTTACATATTTATGGAAGTGGTAACTACATTATTAACTATTTCCACTAAAAACGTAGGATTTGCAAAAACCTCGATGCCAAAAAGAATTAACACATTGAATGTAGTACATTAAAAATAAAAAGAAAAGGTACAGAATGAAACTGTACATGGTAACAGAGCCTTGTGGTGTTATAATGAAACTGTTGGTTTATAGTAGGGGAATGGGCGATATGGGTGGAAAGGGACACCACAAAAGTTGTTCTCAAGTTTGTGGACAGCTATTTGGATGCAGGACACAGTATTAATTTAGATAGCTTTTATAACTCTTTTGAGTTAGCATCCACACTAACTAAGCGGAATACACATTGTACGGGCACCCTAAATGCCAAAAGGAAGAATAACCCCCGTGCTGTTATGGACAAAAAATTGAAAACTGGTGAAACCATTGTGGACTACTCAAACGGCATTGTCGTGGGGAAATGGAAGGACAAACGCGATGTGTTATATATATTCAATGAACATGCAAATTGTATGGTTACTTATACAGACAAGAGAAATCGTATGAGAGAAAAACCTAAACCTAAATTTTATTATAACAAATTCATAAAGATGAATCAGGATGGACGAAGAGGAAATGATGCCGTGTTTGTTCAGAACAAAAAAAGCGAAAAATGACAATATATAATTGTGAAGCATGTCCCGATCAACCTGGACTATGTGCAACATGTTTCGCCAGATTTCATGAGTTATAACAATTAGTTTGTTGTTTTTTTATTGTTTGTTTTTCTTATACGTATTATTTATTGTTTATGCATTTATCAGTTATCAGAATTTATAATGTTTATTTATTATTTATCTCGGGAATTAAGGTTACTATTATAAATTAAAATTATTTAAATTCTGAACTTATAAACTTCTTCTGAGAATAATATTTATATTATAAATTAGATGAAATAAATTACATTTGAACTTTCTTACCTTCGAACTATATAACATTTTTATACATAACAAATAAATAAGTTTCAAATTAAAAATAATTTTGAAGACTACTTAGTTAACATTTCTAAAAATTTCTGTGAATATTATTTGTTATGTCTTTTAAAATTTTTTGAAATCTTTTCATGAGTCCATGAATATTCTTTTATACTAATTGTTTGCTGATTTACAATTTTCAAAATCAAACATGTTATTTTTATTGCAATGTTAAAATTATAAAAAGAAAAGGCAACTTGTATAAAAAAGAATTTTGGAATTTTTAATATATAAAACATGCAAAAATTTCGATAAATTTTAAAAGAAACAACAATATGAACAGAATTTATAATTAAATGACTTTAATTAATTGCCTTTATACTTAAAATTATTTTTAATGTGAAACTTATTTTACATATCAAATTTAATTTGTTTCACGTAATTAGTATTCCTTGAAGAAGTTTATAAGAAATAAACGCACGTTAGGGCTATTTAAATAATTTTAATTTACAATAAAAACTTCCCCCAAGAATAATAATAAACAAATATTGTAAAGTCTTTATATTCAAAGCTTACACGAAATAAAATAACATGACATTCTAAAGAACAATAAAATAATTTGTGTACTTATATAAAAACAGGCAAAACACGTTACACATAGTTCATGTTGATCAACGCACGTCTTAAGGGCGTTGAGCAGCAAGACAAACCTAGTATGACAAATTTTTCCGACACTATTTAACCTAGGTTTTCTCCAAAAGTTTTTAATTATTATTCTGTATGTCTGGACACAGCCATTTTATCTAAAATTTTTAGATTTTTTTCTTGTTGTCCTAACAAAAGGAAAAAAATCTTGTGTCCGGACAAAGGTAACAATGAATAATTAATTTTATTTTGATAAAATTTTTTAATGTGTGCTCTAATTTAAAAAAAAAAAACGTAAAAACGAAGCTATTTTTGACAGATCGATGTCTGATGGTATGCAACCAAGAATACTTTTAGAGGTGGAGCTAGAAGACGAGCAACAAACTCCACACATTACTTGAGTTTTACTACTTTCCCTCTTACCGTTGCCCCTCAGTGCAATCGAAAAGATTGCTGATCAACGGCCTTAATGATTTATTGTCATTTTTTGTTCATTTTGTTCTGAGCAAATGCGGCATCTTTTTCTCTTTGACTGTCCTACATCATTTTTGCATTCTGGGGAACAATACTTGGTCCATCCGTCACCCGTATATATGACGCACAATTAATATAAGACATCAAAACACGTAAAAATATACATGTTATATGCGAGTATATAAGATAATTCCTCCTTTGTCAATTTTGCATGATCCCATTATTACACGCTCATCCACTTAGCAGCAACCCAGATAAATAATTTGTAATACGACACGTAAAAACATAACAACCAGGTCGAAATCCTGGTATAACTGCCTAAATTTCCAGAAGTCACAGTCCTAATGTCTGGCTTTGGTAATTGGCCTATGATGTGGAAACAGACCGACGCGAAACAAATGATTAAAAAAAAGCGAAACTTGTCACCAATCAGTGTCGCACGAATGGCCTCAAAAAATGATCCGCCCCACAAGCGTGACATGTGCATTCAATGTGTTAAAATATGTTTAGAATTCTTCGTGCTGAAAATAACCTAAGTATGACAGTCCTTCTTAATTAATTTTTTTGATTGAAACATCTATATTTTGGCATTTTGAAACGATGAGACCATTGCTACATTTTTACAACTTTCAATATAATAAACACATGCATTGAAATACAAAGATATCGTAGTAAATAACATTAATGGACTTTTTTCCTGAATACTTGTTTTGGACTGTTAACTATTGTTTAAAACCAGTTAATATAGTAGTTATATAGTAGTCCGTGCGTATCGGACCTGCCACTATGGGAAAATGACAGTCTACGCGCTTGATAGGCAAGATATGTGTTAAGGGCTACCACACATTAGGGACTAAACTATCAACCAATAGTTTAGTCTAGTTGGTTGCTTCCACGCAACTATATATTTATTTGTATGTGATTGATCGTATTCAACCTTTCCATCGGTTGACTAGAATCGCTTAGGTGTGAGCACTCACATTTACCCGTCATATTAATAAACTATCGACCGATAGTTTAGTTTCCAGTTTTAAATTTTTAATGCAGTTGATTATACTGCACGACTTTCTAGTTTTTGTAACATACTCTGAAAATAAGATATGCACTCTATACGTATAGAGTTTTCACCTAAAAAACTCTTACCTGGGGCAGTAACATGTGTATCGATCATAATGTAAATGCATTCTCTAGGATATAGGTTTCGATCGGTTGATATTGCGTGTAAAGTAATATGAGTATGAGAAAGGCAAAAGCCAATATCGCCTTGTTCCTTCCAACTGACAGATCTAAAGTATTCAAGAATTTAATGTAGAAATACATCTGCAAATAGTTTACTCTAACCTCACCTTTCAGTAATATATAATGTGCCTAATCCTAAATCCTTTTTATCCAGAACTGCCCTTGTATTTCTTTGTTCATATTTAATCGGAATATCTGGCATGTGAAACGACGTCAAGACTACCATTTTGATCAAAACTGTAAATTTAAATTTCGAAAGCTACAAAGTGTCACGCTTCCAAATTTAAAATATTTCAATGTGGTAACCACAGATTAGTGGTAACGAAACAAAACGAAAATCTCTACTTCGATTAATGATTAATTTCTATGCGCATGTATTGTGAACTGCTTTGTGGAAATTTAAATGCGTGTGTAAACTATGAACCAAATTATAAATTTAAGTAACGGTGCTACAAAAATAGACACTTATTGTAAAATATAAATTAATTATTTTTACAATTTTCAATTAAATATAATTGCTATGCAAATTATTTTACATACCTATAACAGTACAAAATGTTAATGTAAAAATTAAATAAAATTCTAGCAGTTATTAAATATTATTTTTAGTATAAAAGTCTACTTGATACTGGGCATTTGTCATTGTCAGGACAAAAAAGATTGATAAAAAAATTGACAGATTTCAACTAACAAAGAATGACGCGAGTGAAAAGAGCAACGGGTTGGTATCGTAGTTAATAGAGATGTGTGCGGATTAGAAAATTTCATTCTCCATTTCCTTTGAAATTAAGTTGTTTCCATAAACACCTAAAATCATTTATTAAATCAATCTACAATATATCGACCGCCTCAAATCCCCATCTCCACGTTTGGAGGTGAGTTTTATTATTTCTTTTACTATTAATTTTAATTGTTGCATATATTGTTAATAAAAAAAATATGGAGTGGTCTCCACTTGACTTTCTCATTTATTTTAAGGTGTACTTGATAAGATAAGACAGATTCACACAAGGATTCACGGCGAGTTATGACAAAGTTTGATATCTATGAGTATTTCATCATTTCTAAAGTTAGTACGAAGTTTGAAATAAATACATCAAATTAAAGTTGCATTTGACATCAAACAGTTTCACCTTCGTTTCACGTAAACTGTCACTTCCGACTATCCGCATAAACCTAAAAGTTGATACGAGTTTACTTTTTACCTAAAATGACTACATCAAAAATTTCATCGATCTAATTCAAGTCGTTTTTGAGTTATAGAGTTTACACACTCACACACCCAGGCAGACAAAAAAGCAAAAAAGGACGAAATCGACTCAGGGGCACTCAAAACGACCAGGAAATGAAAATTTCTTATCCGTACACATCTCTATTCGCGAAGACACTCGCATCAAAGAATAACCTAACCTCTCCCAAAGATTGTCATTGTCAAATTGATAAATACACTAGTGTAGTTGTATATATACTTCAAAGTATAGATAAATAACAATAATGGAAAGTCAAAAAATTTCATATTATAATGAAATTTCTCTAATGATGTTTGGGTTCGGTGACAGTCACAAACCAAATCCAGATACAGTAAGATTAGTGGAAAGCATAGTATCAAGCCAACTTCGAATGATTGTTCAAGAGGCAATGAAGTACGTTACTGGAAGAAATTTGAAAGGAGAAGAGTTAGTGTTTTTAATGAGGAAGAACAAGTTCAAAATGCGTCGCTTCATTAAATACATCCAAATGAAACAACTAAAGAAAGCTGCAGATCCTGTAAATGTTACAATTGATTTGACAAATCCTCCCAAGAATGATTTAATAGAATTTATTGAACGTATAGATGAAACAGGAGAACTTACAGACCTAACAGAATTTGATGAGGTCAAATATGAACGGCAAGTTCGAGCAGATAGAATTTCAGTAGCATTAGATGAAGAGAAGTATATGAAATTTTACAAAGCCAGGTGTTCATCTTTCAACAGTAAACAAATGTCCCAGTTGCGCAATTTTGAAAAACTGAGATTGTGGGTTGACAATAAGAAAGAAATAAACTTTAATAACACTGCTTTAGATGTCTTATCATATTATGCCTATGAAACTGTAGCTCAATTGGTTGACTATGCTTTATTAGTGCGAATGGATATGAAATGCACATCTGATCCTTTAAGCAATATTGCCAGTACAACCTACAATGCTTCTATGTTTAACGGAGAGCATAGATTTACAGGAACTAATCCAGATTATAGTAAAGTTTACAGTGGTCAACCAGCAATTAATGTGGCCGAAGTGAAGGAAGTTATGAGAAGAGTATTCATGCCTCAAGCAGGAAAACTTATGTTGGGAAAACAACCATTACCTGATACACATTATATTCTTGCAATATAATATGTAATTAATAGAATTATAACATTCTGAACAATTTTTTATTTTATACATCTGGAATTGTACACATTCCCATATTAACACTAATGACAAAAGAAAACATTAATTATTTATTTAATAATTTACATGTTTTAGTAATAAAAGGCAATCATTTAAAACAATTTATTTACATCTTAATGCAGGTACAAAAGTACAAACACTTACCTTTGAAAGAAATAAATATAAAATTTATACAAAGCAGTCTTATAATATTCATTTTGATTTTTTACAATTATCATAACTTTTAAAAATCCCAAGGGGCAATTATAAGAAACAAAATATCTAAATGAATTTTTATTTAACATTTAGTCCCCGAGGAATTACTTAGAAGCTATGATAAATAAACAAAAAACCTAATTTTTACACTATATGGGTATATTTGGTTGTGTATTAACATTTATGGAAATTTTGCAACTACAGTAACACAAAATACATTTATCAACTCAAACAACCACTCAAGTTATGAAATTAGTCATAAAGTATTTTAATTATAACAGTGCATAGAGTAATAAATAAAAACATAACTTATATTCTCTAAAACTATAACTGGTGTTTTACAAAGACTTATCTAAATATTACCTTTAGACTGCAGTTGTAAAACATGTAGTTATACTAATTTAATTAATATAAAACCTCAATAACAAACATTACATAGCACAGTGATATGATGTCCTGCATACAGTAAGGCCAAACGATTTCATGAACAATATTAGATTTTCAAATACTTGGGACACCTTGTAGTATTCGTGACTAAAAATTTGATCAATAAGTAGACGAAAGTTAGGAAAAGCTTCGATACTAACATGAGGATAAAAATTAATACAATGCTGCAAGTTTAAATTATAAAAATCTTCATTTATAATAAGTGATTCCAGTTCATGCTTTAGACTTGTAGGTAAAATAATATATGTGAAATTACTTCTAATAGTGCTGTCAACACAATTTATATCGGAGACTATTTTGTCTAATACTAAACTTAAATCCTTTGATCCTTCTTCATATAAGAAGACCCTTTTAGAAACTTTATATTTAGATTTTCTGTATATGTAGAGTTTATCAGTTGATCGTTGAAGGAAGAATGACTCAGGAATTGAATAAATATGGCTTGAGTATATCTTAAACTGAGCTGAAAGAGGTTTTTCGTTAATTTCCTTAGATAAATGAGATGTGGCTGATATTACACCTCCTTGGTGAAAAAATCCGAAAAATATAAGGAATAGAACATTTATTATCAGCCACAGTTTGAAATAAAAGTAATTTTGAGCTCTTTGTTTTCGTTCCATGTAGTCAAGGGTTAATGCTTCTTTAGTCATTTCTACTAAAGTAAAATCTTGTTCTTGTAGTACACAATGAGAATATAAATAGACTATTGGAACAATCGTGGGTATTAGAAATCTTGGCTCTTGGTGTGGAAATATTGACAATAAGGCTATTGGTGCTATAAGTGACGTTAACATTAGGCCTTTTATGCTTCGAACAGTTGGGAGGAGATGAAATTTGAACTTGAAAGCGTGCAATAGTAAATGTATAATTTCCATAAAACCAAAGATACCTAAAATATTGAAAAGCAATGGTACATTTACAAGTAAATGTAGATACCTTGGATGTATACCGTGATGTGCAAGATTTCTAGGATCAATATTATACTTGAAAAAATTGAATGGCGTAAAAACAAAATTGTTCATGGAAACAGTGAAAAAATGGACTTCCGCTAAAGATAAGTAGCCAAAATAAAATGAATCTACTAAAACAAATAATACAATTGTAGGTACTGCACATGCTAATATAACAACCATTCTTACATGGAATTGCATGGACATTACAGATTTAAACCCAATACCTCGATATAACCAGAAAAATATAGGAAACAAAGCAAAACCTAAAAAAGTTGGACGGTTGAAAAACCCTATTACTGTTATTGTACTAATTTGTATACAATTCCGTAAAGAATGAGAAGCTAGAAACAGTTTTAATTTATGTAATTTAGCTCGCTCAACTTCAGTTCTTGACTTGCTGTATCTTTTGTTTAAATATTCATGCTGTCGAACTATTATGTTGGAAAACGTTACGCTATCGGCTACATAATATAATAGTAACGCAAATAAGATCAGTTCGAAAGTATTGGTAAATGTTCTTGTACCAAAAACTATCATAACATATGAACTAGCTAGTATAAGTAATCTTGTTCGGTATTTTTCATTATTGTTGGCGCAAATTCTATACAAGCTCCAATCTACCGAGAACGATAACATGCATATTAGAAAACGTGGGAATAAGATCAAAGTGTAAGGTGTAATGACACTAACATTTAAAAAGTGGCTGGTAAAATATTGAATAGTTTTTAACAATTTATAACTTGCTCCAATTACAAAGTATGGGAGGGTTATGCTTCTTATCGGGAATGTTGTGGTGAATTCCCATGGTTTGTTTACTTCCACATCAAAGAAGTTCCCAACTAATACTTCGATGGATTGGAAAAATTCATCAGGGTGTATGTATCCAGTTTGGGGTAAGAACACTAATAAAATGCGCAACAGCGCTAAGCACCAGTATGGTTTATAGTAATCACGGAATTTTTTACGTAGTTTTTTTAGAAACATTTTAAAAATCATAACATCTCATATGTATCTATTGCTACTGGTCAGTATACCGATTTTTTAGGTTATGGGAGCTTTGACAATTGAAAGGTGGCGTGAATGAAACACCCGGTGCTTCGTATACCTTAGCTATTTTGTACTTCTAAACTATCAGCACAAAATATGTAATGTTCCAGGTCAGAATAAAGTGTGCATATTTATGAAAGTAAAAATTGGATCATTATTATTATTATCATGTTTTATTTTCTTAGAAGGCGACCGATATCATTCTACCTAAAGATATACGCAGGAGTTATTTTATTAAATGAAAATATAAAGAAGGATCTTAGTCGCTCAATAAAATAACAATAAATTATTCACAAAATGTGTGTTTTAGAACACATTATAAAATGAGTAATGTTATTTATTCAACATATACGAATACTGTGGTATTGTGGTGTGCTAGATTGGCACATTTTCACGAGAATATTGGCCCACCCCATATTTCTCTTGAATTACAAACTAGACAATATTATTATTATTTAGATAATATTATTATTATCTAGTTTTTGCTTGAATAAAGTTTAAATACGATAAACTGATTGTGAACTTACACTAGGAAAGTTTACTTATGTTTTCCAGCTTTATATAGTTTTCACAAATTTTTTGTTTCCAATATTTCCGTATGAAATCCTCTCCAATTTTTTATTGTTAAAATAGTTTTTAAAGTTTCTTAATGTGTGAAATATATTATGCAGTTTACTTAAATAAAATAATCAATAATTTCGTTTTATTTTAGAAATCTAGTCGTTGAAGTAATAATACCGGGAAAACAAACAGAGGGCGCAAGGAACATGAACAGCTGATTAGGCAAACCACAATGCACAGCAGTAAAAAGAGTTGTCAAGTAAAAGAGAAAACGTTCTACGGATAATACGTGCGTCAGACAAGGATGTGTAGTAGTGTGTAGAAAATGGCAGCTGTAGGTTCATCAAATTTTGAATGTTTAGAGATTAAAACCCGTAGTATAGAGCAAACCCTGCTACCTCTTGTCAAACAGGTAAATGAGTGTTGGCTTTAATGAATTGCGCTCGGTTTGCAATTTTCGAAGAAATCTGTGCCGCAGCTTTTGCTTTTTTTGCATAAATCTTTTGGGGCGTGCACAGTTGACATTTAGAATGAAAATTATTGCTATATTGAAAATGAAATAGTTAATTAGCAAGTGCTAAAATTAACTTGAATGGTTTGATGTAGTATATAGCGAAATGTGCTAACGCCACGCTGTGTAATATATAAAATGATTTTAACTATAATTTAAAATTTCCAAGTGAGGTTATGTTATTGTTTATTTTGCAACATGTGTTATGGTTGTTTATACGCAAGCGTTAATGCGATTGTTATTAAAATTAAATTTCTTTTCTTCTACTTGTCGGCCTAATGCAAATCGTTTTCGGGCGTATCGGTAGTATTGATTGAACTTGAGCACTGTGCAATTTAGATATGACCACTAGCTTAGAATATAGTTTTGGTGTTAGAGATAATATTGAAATAACTCGATGTTAGTGCACTTCGGTTGTTGGTAGGATTATTAGGCGACTTTATGAATAAACATTAGTAATATAAAACGATGTTTTTCATTTATTTCATCCTCTCCTTGTGTTTTACACATACTTCTTTTCTCCATCAATAAATTGTTCTACTGTTTTTCTCGGACCTTTATTTCAACTTTAATATTTTATAATTGTACATTATTCCGATATCTTCAAACTTTTGTTCCCATTTCTTGCTTCAGTTGATATTTTACATCAAAGATTATTGTCGAGGTTTGTGTAAGGCCGGTATTAGACTATCAAAGTTCTGTCAAAGATCTTTGACAAATAAGATAAGGTTGTATTCACACTCGCGGTCACGGAACATGCTGACGGTTTGTCAGGTAGAGTGTATGGAGCATGGAGTATGTGAGTGATCCTTAACCATATTTGTCAAAGAACTTCGATAGTCCAGTACCCCCTTAAAGTAGGTTAAGCATTTTTTCATCATTTGATTATTTTCTTGGGAATTATCATTTTCCAACTAAAAAAATTAAAAGTAGCTTGAATTGAAGGACGTAGTAGTACATGCCTATCTTCTCTTGGACATGAAATTCAAAACGCACAAAAACTCATTGAACACAATGGTCACCGCCCATATACGTATCTATAAGCATATTTATTTTTTTTTACTTGAAATGTTTATATCGAACGCAAAACACTTAGGTATATTTATCATTCAACTTCAATCTCCTATTAGCTTATTAGGGGCTGTCCATGAATGATGTCACGGAAATTTTGGCAATTTTTGACCCCCACCCTCCCCCCTGTCACGAATTGTCACAAAAGTATTGACCCCCCACTTCCATACCCCCTGTCACGTCGCGTTTACTATATTACTTGTATATTTTCTTGAGAATTAGTCATTTTGGGAAATTTTATAAGTTTTTAGTCAATTTTCTTGATTTAATTATTGTTTTCATTTTTCTTTCAAATTCCTGACCATGTCTGTAATTTTACGTCTTTTCTTTTTCTTGGGTTTCTCAAGCCTACTAAATCAAAACACTAATCTTCCCACTACCATTTACGTATTTCATTTTACTAACGTTTCACCTTCTGGATTTAGATTTCCTCGGAGTATACACCTTACTTTTTAAATATTATTTTAAATTAAGTTTTCTCTTTTGTTAGTTCTCTAATTCTTCATAATAAAATCGTCCTCGAGGTAATTTGTTTCAAATTTATCATTATTTCATTTACCATTTTCTTTTATTTACATTGGGATATTTGGTCAAACATTTTTAATTTTTTCACCTTATGTCCCAAGAAAACACACTATACAATGTAATTTGTTTCTATTTTCTTTGTTATTCCATCACTCC